>OVAN01003090.1:0-30478 GCA_900406275.1 Anastatica hierochuntica
TTATTTTAAGTATCATCACCGTTACCACTCTCTTATTATTTGCTTAACTTAGGAAGTTTTGTATATTCCTAATGCTTGAATCTCTAGTTCTCGGTGGTTCGACCCTTAAATACTACAATCGAAATAACCGTATACTTGCGGTTTAATGAGGATTGTTAGTTGATTAAGGTCTATAAATTTAAAACTTGAAGTTAATCACTAGCGAAATCTAGTCTAATCAAAAATGCATGATCCACCTGCCAAAGATTGGTCAACATGATGTTTGTAGATCAAATTGGCCAAACCATGGAAGTCTACATAGATGATATGCTAGTCAAATCTCTAGAGGAAGCAGACCACATAGCCCACCTACAGCTGGTTTTCTCACGCTAAGGAAGTACGACATGAAGCTCACTCCCTCGAAGTGCTACTTTGGAATGAACTCAGGGAAATTTATGGGGTATATAGTCACATACAGAGGGATTGAGGCGAATCCAGAAAAAACAGGGCGATTCATGATATTCTCTCACCCAAGACTCCACGAGATGTACAAAAACTGTCTGGACGGATGGCAACTCTGAGCAAGTTCATATCCAAGCTGTCAGATAAGTCTCACGTATTCTTTGAGGCCCTCAAGTTCACTGAGAAAATCGTGTGGGACCAAAAAGTGGAAGACGCACTGGTCAAACTCACATAGTACCTCTCCATGTCTTCCCTTCTCTCTATGCCCCTAGAACGAGAACCGCTACTCCTCTATCTAGTAGTCTCGGAGCATGTCGTAAGTGTCGTCTTGATCAGGGAAGAAGGAAGCAAGCAGCGTTCGGTCTATTACATTAGCAAGTCTCTCCTAGACATGGAAACCCGCTACAGTCATCTGGAGAAGTTGGCTCTCGCTCTGGTCAAGTCTACCAAGAAATTGCGCCCCTACTTTCAGGCTCACCCCATGGTAGTAACCACGTCATTCCCCCATCAAATTTGTGCTCCACAAACCAGAAGTGTTAGGAAGACTAGCCAAATGGGCATTCGAACTGAGGGAGTACAATATGATCTTTCGCCCTGCCACAACAATCAAGTCGCAAGTATTGGCAATCTTCGTAGCACAACTCTCCCCACCAATGATTCTTGTGGTAGAAAAAGAAGTCAAGATCCTACAAGAAAGTAAAGCCAAAGGAGAATGGGCACTTTACGTAGATGGATCAAGTAACGTGCAGGGAGCAGGAGTAGGCCTTGTGCTCATCTCACCAAGGGGAGAAATTGCATCAAGAGTAGGGAGGTGCAACTTTAAGGCCACTAAAAATGAAAGTGAGTATGAAGCCTTAATCACATAACTCAGCTTATCAAAAGATTTGGGGATAGAGAACCTATGGGTTTACAGTGATTCCCAACTAATCATGAGCCAGCCGCAAGGCGAATACTAAGCAAAAGATGCCAGCATGACCAAAAACTTGGCCATAGCCAAAAAGCTCATTAATTCATTCAAGGCATGCGAACTCACGCAGATCCCCAGGGAGCATAACTCGCACGCGGACGCCCTGGCCAACCTGGCCTCTACCTTAAAAATGACAGAGTCAATCAGCATATCCTTGCTCATGATCCAGTGGTCGACCATTAATGAAGATGCGGAAAGACTTCACGTCTCTAACATCGAAGAATAAAGAAAATGGATGAGCCCCATCATATCTTATCTAAGGGACGACGTCCTGCCTGATATAAGAAGTGAATGCCGCAAGATCAAAAGGAAAGTGTCACACTACTGTCTGATCCAAGGAAAGCTTTATAGAAGGTCATTTTCAGGACCTTACCTAAAGTGCATAAAGCCATAAGATGTTGATCTGGTCCTCAAGAAATTACACTGAACACGAATGCGGATCTCACTCTAGCGAGAAAAGTCTGGTGCTGAGAGCCAAAAGGGCAGTCTATTATTGGCCCACCATGGCCAACGACACCCTCCATATGGCCAAACATTGCGACAAGTGCCTAAGACACGCTCAAGTATACAAACTACCTCCTAAAAATATTAAGTTTGTCAGCTCCCCCTGGTCATTTATGAAATGGGGAATGGACATCGTAGGGAAATTCTTGAAGGCACCTAGCCAATTGGAATATTTCTTGGTAGTAACGGACTACTTCTCTAGGTGGATAGAGGGTAGAAGCCTTGAGAAAGATCACTGACGTCCAAATCAAGAGATTTCTTTGGAAGAACGTGGTGACACGATTCGGAGTGCCTCAAGAGATAGTGACAAATAATGGCCCACAATTCACAAGCAAAAACTTCAAGAAGTTCTGTGAACACTAGGGCACAAAGATGAGCTTCGCAACGCCAAGGCACCCACAATACAATTGACAGGCCGAATCCACAAACAAAATCATGGTAAGCCTCTTAAAGAAACGGTTGGACGAAGCCAAAGGGGACTGCATCGAAGAACTCCCAGCCACGCTATGGGCTTTCCAAATCATCATCAAGATGGCAATAGGGGAAAGACCATTCTCCTTGGTCTACAGGTCGGAGGCAGTATCCCCTGCTGAAGTCAGCATCCTTACAGCCAGGACGGAGCTTCTAACTCCAAGAGGGAACGAAGAGCTGATGGCTTTGTCTCTAGATCTCCTGGATTACAAAAGGGAAGCCGCAAGAGTCAAAGACTGGAAACACCATCACGAAGTAGCACATAGCTACAACAAAAAGGTGCGAACCCAGACGTTCCAGCAAGGCAAATGGGTGTTACGACGAATCTTCGATAATACCAAAGATAAAGTTGTAGGCAAACTCGCGTCTGGCTGGGAAGGGTCGTACTAGATCGTAGAAGTGAAAGGGTCAAGAGCATACAAGCTATAAGATAGGATAGGGAAAATACAGCCCAACAGCTGGAACGCGTTGCACCTAAAATCTTACTTCTTCTAAAGTATGCTTCTGGCCTAGGCGACCAAACATCATACACGTCTTCTGGCCTTGGTTTTTGAATTTCTTTTACATCTTTTCAAATTGTAATAACTGCTGCAAATCTACAGACGGACTTTTATCAATACGATATCTGCTTTTCTCACAAAAAAGCCAGTAAAAGAAAGGGGCAAACAAGTTGAATGACTATTTCTCGCTGTAAGAATAGTATAAACACCATACCCTTATAAAAACAACGCGAAAAGCTCATAACTCTGCTTAAACAAAGGGAAAAACGCCCAAACGAAAGCAAGAGTAAAAACTGCTTACTCCTGCTTACCAGACAGTGGGCTGCCAAGGCACCGAGTACTTAGCAGGAAGCAAAACTGCTTACCCATGCTTACCAGACCATAATAAAAGCAAAAGTGTTATAGCCTGAGCATGCAGCAACATTTTAAAAACTACTTACCCAGACGTGGGAAGTAGAAAAGTCTGCCAGCGTATCTCTCTGTGGGGAAGATCCGGGCCAGCAAATCATTAAGACTGATAGTGGCTTCACTGCAGGAAGCAGAATGCAACAAATCTTTGATAGTGGCCACCTAAGTGGGGGCAGAATGCAAACAAAACCTCGAGTATTGTACAGGGACAAGGAGTGGGGTCAAAAAAAAGGGGGAAATTGGTATATTCCAACCAAAAATTGGAAGTCCTTCGAGAACATAGCAAAAAGCCAAACGCCCAGAGCCAGAGGCCGAGCAACTGCAATCCAGACGCCGAAAGGCATAAGATTTGCAAAAGCAAAATGCTAAGCGACTATTCTCGAGGGGCAAAAGCCAGAGGCTCAAAGCCAAAAGCCAGAGGCTTAAAGCCAAAGGCCAGATGATTGTGGCCAAGGCCAAAAGCCAGATGCAAAGAAAAATGTTGTCTCAAAATCCTAACAAGTGGCTTGACTCAAGCATATCGCAAAAACAGGATTAAAGAAACATAAAAGCATTCATAGAAAATGCCACGAAGGGCCAAAAGTAATGATTCTTAAGTCCCAAAGGCCACACAAAAGTCAAGGCGTTAAAGGTCATAGAAAGTCTTAACAAAGCCCATAAGGAGCAGAAATAAGCCCACGCAGGGGTAGATCATCGACAAAGAAACCCCCAAAGAGAAGATCATCTTGATTCTTGACTTCTGGGCAAGAGGCTAGGGGACAGGAAGATCTAGGGAAGGCGATTTCTCCATGTTGGCATCCGACTCCATGGGGGTACCGTTGTCCTTGGCAGGAAGGACTTTGGGTTCATCCTCAAAAGAGGGAGCTGAGAGGCCTTGTTCTTCCGCCTCTGTCGTCTCCACTTCCTTGTTATTCTTGAACTCCACCTCAAGATTCCAGGAGTCTGTATCTCCTTTGAGCCAGTCGCGGGCCATCTCTCAACGACCGACAATCTTGGCACCGCTAACCGCCATGGTTCTCTCCTCTTCAAAACCTGGCACATTCGCCTTCAAGCTGGCAAGATCCTGCTCCAGAAGCACCATACCCACCGTCATCGTGGGGACCTTCTCCTTCGCTTTCTGGTTCTGAGATTCCAGTTCACGGGTCAGCTCCTTCAGCTCCCTCAGCTCCTTCTCTAGGCCAACAGTCCTGTCTTTCTCCTTCTTTAGCTTGAGGAGATAGCCTTCCGCCACAACTTTCTCAGCAGAGGCCATTTTAGTGGCGAGCCGATCTTGAGCGTAATAGAGAAAGGTGGCCATCTAAGATCATATGTAAAAGGATGCATAGTTAGTAAAAAGCAGAAAGAAAACAAGCATACGTCAGGGGCAAGCCGATTACCTTGATCATTTCCTTCTAGGCATGAGCGAGAACTTCCATGTTGTTGGAGTTGTGATAATTGACAAAGATTAATGGAAAGACGGAGTCCTTCAGCAACTCCAGAGCGCCATCAACATCATTGGGAGAGGAGGAAGAAGGCCTTAAGGAGATGCTCTTCTACTTCTTGGAGGAGGTCGTGGCCTTCTGGACTCCCTTCCTGTTGGTTCCACCAGAAGGAGACTCAATAATCTCCATGAACTCTGGAGTCTTTCCCTGATTCCAGCTTGATCTTCATGGCCACTTGAGCCTTCTTGAAGTCCTCCAACGCCTTTGAACCAGATCCTGCCATGTTTCCTGAAAAATAAGGAAGGGTTAGCGAAGAAAAAAGCTAACAATGATTCAAGGGGCAACAAATAAAAATACCTCTGATGCTACTCTGCCTCAAGGCTTCTTCACTCAGGAGGAATGGGATGCTCCTTTCTTCAGTCGGGATCTCCAAAGCCTCTTCTACTCCTTCTTTGCCTTCTTATACTTTCTCAGTCGACACCTCTGCAAAAGATGCAAGACAGCGAAGTCATCATCTGGCCCAGAAGTCACGAAACAGAAAGTTCATCCTAAACCTACCATTAAACTTCCAGAGGGTTGAAAAGCCAGGCTGCAAGATGCTTAGGTTCGACATAAGAGAAAGGGCCCACCTTCATAAGAGCAGATCATGCACCAGAACGAAGAGGTCTAGGGGTGACATCGTGGATCTCCATGTCCTATGAAGATCCTTCGGCATCGGGGGAATGACTTGTCCTGATCAAGTGCCTCCTCTTAACCCTGGCACCCACGGACGATGAGACCTTAGGGGAAAACTCTTCGGCAGAACTAGACATCGTTGACCTGAGAAGGTCCCGATTTCATATCTAGAGCTTAGGAGATCAAGAAACTAAAAGCTAAAATGAACCCTAAACCCTAGAAGTACCCTCTGGGTCCTAATCTAAAAGAAGTAAAAATGAGCAAAAGATTCTAACATGGAATCGCGAACAGAACAGGACTTGAATCTGGATTCCAAAAGGAAGAAGCTTTTCTTAAGAAGAGGAAAGAAAATAGAGAGAAATGGCAAGAATGAAAGAGAAAAGAAATAGAAGAAGGAATGAGAAAAGCAAGTCCACGCGCGTAATGATTAGGCGGCACGAATCTCGGAGCAATATCTCCATTTTTCTTCAAAGTCCTAATGTAAACTCAACTAATGGTCGATATCCTCGTAATAGTTCCCAAGATTCTCTTTATTAAAAACGAGTTTGAAATTCAAAAGTCTAGAAGCCAGAAGCAAGGCGCCAAGGGGCAGCGGGGACAAAATGCGTTAATCGCGCCCATCCTCAGCGGCATTCTGGCTACAAGAAAGAAAATGCTAAAAGGATTCGAGGCGGCATACTTATACATCTTCATATAACCAAGCGACCTAAGAGCTTCCTGCCTAAGAAACCAGGGGTATATGTTATTCCCCAGCTTCGAATCGAATCTCTGCAATAAGGGGCAAACTGTTGGGCGTAATTTGAGCCTTGGTGATTTCCCTTGGCTTAGATGGAGTATGACAGTTTAGCCATAAGGCAGGGAATGCCAAGAAGCAGGAAGCCAGACGTCACGAGGATGCAGGAAGTCGGAAGACTAGCCGACTCTCAGTCGATATTTATCTTCTTCTTATTAAATAAAGAGATAATCATGTATATTTGTAGATAATTGTGGTATGTCCTAATCCTAAAGGGATAAAGACTAGCTTTCATATATAAATAATAAGATCAGGGGATTATGGAGATCATCCGAAAAACTCTAGGCAAAGAGGCTAATACAATTGTTCTTTCCCCATCTCTTTGATTTGATTCCTTCAAGAGAAACCATCTTCTAGCTTTTATTGCTTAGATCCTTTTACAATAAATCATTCATCTACACGCATAGATTTTGTCTCCTTGCTTTCGTGGTGCCGTCAAAGAACTCCCAAAAAATATCCATAACAATTACGAAGGTGCATTGGATGGCTTAAAGCCAGGCTCATATTAAAGGAACTCCAAGAAGGCACATGCGGATCCCACTTGGGGAGAGGGGGGGGGGGTAGCCTCGCACTAAGGACACACAAAGCTGCTATTACATCCCAACACTAGCTAATGATGCAAAGCTCTATGCACGCAACTGCGTGCAATGTTAGATGCATGCCCATGTGTCAAAGCTACCCCCAAAAAACTTGAGACCAATAAGCGCACCATGGCCCTTCGTGAAGTGGGGAATGGATACGAAAATTCCCTAAGGCACCCTCGCAAAAGGTTTTCCTACTGTTCATGACAGATTATTTCACTAGATGGGTGGAGGGAGAAGCGCTAAGTCATATCAGAGATGTCCAAATACGAAATTTTCTATGGAAAACAATCATTTGTAGATTTGGTGTTCCCCACGAGATTTTCACGGACAACGGACCCCAGTTCACTACCAATGACTTTAGGGACTTCTGTAAATCTTGGGAAATTAAGCTCAATTTTTTCACGCCTCGTCATCCCCATTCGAGTGGTCAAGTCGAATCAAAAAATAAGACAATTTTCAACATGCTAAAGAAAAATCTGAATTCGAAAAAGGGTCTATGGGTCAACGAACTCCCTGGTGTACTATGGGCATATTGTACAATCACTAAATCAGCCACTAGCGAAATCCCCTATTCCATGATTTATAGCACGGGAGCAGTCATCCCAGCAGAAATTAGCGTGAAGACAGCAAAAACTCTTTGCCATGATGAGGAAACCAATGACGATCTGATGGCCCTAGATCTTGACCTAATCGAGGAAAGGAGGGAAGCTGCCATGGTACAAAATTAGTGCTACCAAAAAGAAACTACCAGAAGTTATAACAAAAAGATCAAAACGTAAACTTTCCAGCAAGGTGATTGGGTCCTATGAAGAGTGTTTGACAACACCAAATATAAAGTCACAGGAAATTTGGCTCCGATTTGGGAAGGACCTTACAAAATTATCGAGGTACAAAACGCATGGGCTTACAGATTGCAAGACAGGCATGATAGAGAACAACCAAACAGCTGGAATGCCCTCTACTTCAAAAATACCATTTCTAGGTAAAATAGCCTTGGCGTTCACCTTGGTTTTTTTTCTCCTTATGGCTACACGTTGGCCAACGCTTTTCTGAAATCGATTATGTAATAAAAGCTCCCGACAATTCTTTTTTTTTAAAGAAATTGCGGGTCTTAGAATTCATTTTGAGAAAGGAAAAAGCGACTACCAACATAGTGTAGAAAACACATGTGACTATGCCCTTTGGGGGATGAAGGGTATAAATTACCCCTGGAAAACTCCAAAGAAATAAACCAAAGCCATGTGCACCTTCAAGACGCCCACTCATGCTACGAAATCACCCTCCGAAACTTGTCATCGCCCCGAGTTCCACCTTCAACTAAGGCTAAGACTAACGACGAGGAGCCTAAGGTCGAATAACTCGACGAAATCCCACTATCGGAGAGTGACCCTGGCAAGAAGTTGAAAGTTAGCTCACGGATCCTCGTGGAAATGAGTCAAAGGCTCATAGATTTTCGCCGGTCCAACCATGACTGCTTCGCTTGGTCTCACACAAATATGCCAGGGATCGACTCCGACATCATCTCCCGTAGATTGATGGTTGATCTAGACCACCCACCAGTGAAACAAAAAAGGAGAAATTTCGCTCCAAAAGATATGTGATTGTCAACAAAGAAGTAAGAAACCTCCTTGAAGTTTGATTCATACGAGAGGTACGATACCTAGAGTGTCTAGCCAACGTCGTGGGGGGGGGGGAGGGGTATGAAAGAAAAACGGGAAGTGCTAGTCTGCGTCGACTTAATAGACCTCAACAAGACTTGCCTTAAAGACCTTTTTCCTTTACCTCACATCGATAAGCTAGTATTCTAATGCATCCAAATGACCAGGAGAAGACAACCTTCATGACATCCCAAGAGATTTATTGTTATAAGGTCATGTCTTTTGGCCTTAAGAATGCTGGTTCAACCTACCAAAGGTTAGTTCACCAGATGTTTGCCAAAGCATATTGGCCAATCTATGGAGGTGTATATCAACGATATGCTAGTCAAGCCTTTGCTAGCTGAAGATCACATCCTACACCTCCACTAAGCTTTTGACACTCTCTGAAAATACAAGATGAAGTTGAACCCATCCACATGATTTTTTGGCATTAGTTATAGACAATTCCAGGGCTATATCGTCACACATCAAGGGACAAAAACTAATCCGGAGCAAATAAGAGCCATTTAAGGAATTCTATCACCGGAAACCCCTAACAGACGTCCAGAAGCTGACGGAAAGGATGGCAACACTAAGCAGATTCATCTGAAGGCTATCAGGTAAGTTACACCCATTCTTCGAGGCCCTCAAGAGGGGGAAGAAATTCATATGGGACAATAAGTGTGAAGACGCCTTGGCGGCTCTAAAAGATTACTTGTCTTTACCACCACTCTTATCCAAGCCTAGGGATAAAGAACAATTGCTCTTATACTTGGTTGTTTCTGACCATGCCGTAAGTAGTGTCCTAGTGAGAGAGGAAGATGTCATCCAACGCCCCATCTATTATGTTAGCAAGTCTCTCCTATATGCCGAAACACAGTATAACCCTCTAGAGAAACTAGCCTTAGCCTTGATGGTCGTTGCGCAAAAGCTAAGGCCTTATTTCCAAGTACACCCCATAGTGTTGGTTAGCTCAACACCCGTCAAAGTTGTCTTGCATAAACAAGATGTATCAAGAAGGCTAGAAAAGTGGGCAATAGAGCTAGGAGAATACAACGTAATTTTAGGCCAGCTACCACCATAAAGACACATGCATTGGCATATTTCATTTCAGAATTTGCTCCCATCATGGAGCCTCTGGTAGAGAAAGAGGTCAAAGTCCTTCAATCCATGGCTGCTAATAGAGAATGGAAACTTCATGTGGATGGTTCTAGCAATGCAAGAGGAATAGGGCTAGGGATCCTACTCACATCTCCCCAAGGCGAAAATAGCTTTGAGGGCGGTCTGATGTGAATTCAAGACCACGAATGATGAGTTTGAGTATGAAGCACTCATAGCTGGTCTTACCTTGGCTAAGGATCTAAGGGCCCCAAGAATCACAATCCATAGCAATTCTCAATTGGTTATCAACCAGATCCATGGAGACTATCAAGCCAAGGATCCCACCTTGTCCATATTTTAGAGTTAGTTAAGAAGCTCGTAGCAGACTTCGAGGAGTGTAAGTTGTGTCAAATCCCTCGTAAAGAAAACAGTCACGATGATGCCCTGGCCCACCTTGGATCTGCCTTGCAGATAACGATAGAGTTGGACATCCCTCTGCTAATGCTACAATGGCATGTCATCACACCAGAAGTGCTCATGACGCACGAAGGTATAAGAGAAAGTCCAAGCCGAGGGTCAGCAGAACCAATGTATGATTGGAGAACACCCATATTAGGATATCTTAGGGACGAAACCCTGCCCAACCTAAAAGCAGAATGCGTTAAGATAAAATCTCAAACAGCAAGATACTGCCTCATAGGAGAAAATCTATATTGGCGATCCTTTGGGCAGAAGTCTCTCCTATGCCTAGGGTGGCCCGAAGCGAAACTCATGTTAGAAGACTCCATGAAGGCACTTGTGGGTCACACTCGAGGGTAGAAGTCTTGCACTCAAGCCAAAAAGAGCAAGTTACTACTGGTCAACGCTAGCTAACGATGTGAAGCTACATGCGTGCAATTGTGAGCGATGTCAGAGGGACACGCGCAAGTGTCCAAACTGCCTCCATAGAGTCTGAAACCTATAAGTCCACCATGGCCCTTCGCTAAATAGGGCATGGATATCGTTGGAAAGTTCTCCAAAGCACCCTCGCAAAAGGTCTTTTTCTTAGTCATGACAGATTATTTAACCAAGTGGGTAGAGGCGGAAGCACTGAGCCAGATTAGGGCCGTCCAAATGTGAAGCTTCCTACGGTAAAGAATCATCTGCGTATTTGATGTTCCCCATGAGATTGTCACAAAAAACGGGCACCAATTAACGAGCAATGATTTCCAAGACTTTTATAAGACATGAGAAATTAAACTCAGCTTCGCCATGCCTAGCCATCCTTAGTCGAGTGGTCAAGTTGAATCAAGCAATAAAATAATCGTCAACATGCTAAAAATAGATTATAAGCGAAGAAAGGGTTATGGGTCGATGAACTCCGTGGTGTGCTATGGACGTATCATACTTCATGGCCTATGGCACCGAGGCAGTCATCCCGACAGAAATTAGCATCAAGATAGCTAGGACTTTGTGCCATGACAAAGAGACCAATGATGATCTAATGGTCCTACACCTGGATCTCAGCGATGAGAGGAGAGAAGCCGCCATGGTATGAAACTAGTGCTATCAGCAAGAAGCAGCCAGGAGTTACAACAGAAAAGTCAGAATGCGGACTTTCCAGCAAGGTGATTAGGTCTTAAGGAGAGTGTTTGATAACACCAAGGACAAAGCCGTTGGAAAGTTAGCACTAAGCTAGGAAGGACCTTACAAAGTCATTGAAGTAAGAATTGCAGGGTATTACAGACTACAAGACAGACGCGAAAGAGAACAACCTAATAGCTGGAACGCCCTACACCTTAAGAGGTATCACTTCTAAGCAAAATAGACTTGGCATTTGGCTTGGTCTTCCTTCGCCACACGATGGTCAATGCTTTTCTATAATCAATTATGTAAAGTAAGCTCCTAATTATTCTCCCAAAGGAACTTACGAGTCTTAGAATACATCTTTGGAAATAAAAGTAAAATAGCTAAGGCCGCATTCCCTTGGCAGATGATTCATGGGAAACTATTCACTCAGCGTATAGAAACACTAGTGAATACGTTCTTTGGGGTAACAGGGTATGTGATGCCCCTAAAAATCCTACAATGATGAAAAATAAGGCATTTGCCCACCAAGGCTATGCACCCATCAAAAATCCATGTAATGCGAACATGCTCCTAACCATGGTCCATGAAATGTGGACAAGCTCCTAACCTTGGCTAGATGCAATGCCTCAAAACTATGCGAGTTAGCTAAGCTTATTGAACATGGCACCTTGTCCATCCACGTATGTTTCCTATAGTCTAAGCGCCTAGAGACGAGGGTAAAACCTAAGGTACCTAAAAAGACCACGTGCTAAAGGAACCACGAGTCCAAACAGGCCATTAGCCCACAGGCTTAGCGCCCACCAAGCTATGGCTCACCAAAGGCTTGTACGTTGATCACAGACTCTGGCCTAGGGACCACGAGTCCAATTAAGGTCATGTGCCCAACTAAGTCCATGTGCCCATTGAGTTGAAAGAACTCTGCTTTACTAACGCTAAAAGTGTTGAAATTCTTGTTTTTGCAAAAACGAAACTACCGATTTATGTATAAAAGCAAAAGTAAAAGTCATGTGCCATAAAATCAAGGCCTGAAAAAACAAGACTTTACTCAGCCTTAGATTGTGGGGTCTCCCCCGATGGACCAACACCAGATTCCTTGTCTGCCAAGAGCGACATCAGCATCATAGAGAAGTCATCAGGGCACAAGTCATGGTCCTTTGCCTGTTGAGAAGTAACATGTTGGTAAGAAGCCTCGATATACTCTAGATTTCACTTCAAGTGATCCCCTACGAGGAAGTCCCTGGCTATCTTCCAATAAGCAATGGCATGAGCACTCTCCGACACGGAATCAATCAGACGCTCCATGGTCTTAACCTCAGCATAATGCTCCTCAAATTCCAGTGCCTCTTCTCAAGCTTCTTCTTCTCTGCTACCTCTGCCCCGACATGAGCACCAACCAGGTCCCTGCGAATGATCCAAGACGTCACCTCGAGGTCTTCAAAACGCCTGATTACATCATCGGCCCTCCTACGCTACCTTGTTAGCTGGTGCTCCAAAACCATCCTTGAATTCCACTTTTCTTGAACAAATATGTGTTGACAAGCTACAAAAAAGAACAACTTGCTAGGCAAAAGAAAGATAGAACTCGCCAAGGGCAACAAAGCAAGACGAACTCGCATGGGATCATAATAGATATCCCGAGGAAAATGTTGTTGATCACCGATCATCGCAGAAAGTTCATAAGACAACAACCTTTCCTAGAGCGACTCTCCCTCCGACGATTCACATGTTGATGATTCGAATCTGGATCTTTTATAGGATGGAGTCGATAGAATTTTCGTCCTTTTCAGGGCATTTGGGTCTGGAACCCTAGAGGCGCTGGAAGACGGGACACCATGGAGCTTGGCCGCTGCCGCTAAGACTTTGGCAGGAGAAGGTGAACCCTTAGAAGATGGTTTATGTCCATATATGTCATGGAAAGAATCCGCAGAAATCATAAAGATCGAGAATTATCTAGCCTTCGTTAACAAATTGATTCTCTACGGAAAGACGCATGGAGAAGAGAGCAAGTCGCAGAGAATGACGCGATGGGACAGTTTGGGCATGCGAAAAGTGACGACTCTTCACTTTCCCGCCAATTAAAACCTTATCGCTTGATGGGCTAAAACCATTGAGGCCCAGATATCACAAAAAGAGCAGGTTGTAGGCCCAATCATCATATGCGGCTCGATAGTGCTAACACGGCTCACCAAGGATGAACTCATGGCGACAAAAGACGCCAACGCTCACGATAGCAATGATCTTAGCTAAAATAGTTTAGCGTACAAGGTCAATCTTGCATTAAGGCTAAGTCTGAAATCTCTCGAGAACGTATCTACTCTTCCAATTCTAAACATAGAAGATGAAAAGTAGGGGGCAACTGTTATAGGCAATTGTATTTTCTTAGAGTCCAACCTTAACTAGGCCAAGGACGCATAAATAACCTCCTTAATAGTCGTGGGATCCAAGGTTTAAGCCAAGGTCGTGATCCCTGGCCATGGCCATAGCCAAGGCGAGGGGAATGTTTCCTTTTAAGATCCAAATCTTAGAGATTAGGACAATAGCCTTAACTGAATAATGGAAATCTTCCTTATCGTTAGATATAGACTCGAATCTAGAAGTTATTCGTATTTTTCTAAAGGAATATGGAAATACTCTTTTTCGAATACTATAAATACTAGAGAAAGAACCCTAATTCAAGGATCCGAAAACTCAAAGGTTTATTCATTCATTGTAATCGATTATCTTATACATCAATAAAGAAATAGATTCTTTTACAATTTTGTTTCTTGTTCTATCTCCTACGTAGGATCTTTCAAAAAAATCCCAAACAATATATAGATAGAGCACCTTGAAGATGAGTTCTAAGGTTATAGAAAGAAAAAGAGTAGTGGAAAAAAAAAGATGACCGAACCAAAAGCATTGAACGGACAATATCAGCATAATAGGTGTAAATAGATTAGAAAATGTTATTCATACAAATATGAATTGTTATATCTGCTAATATGTTTTTGTTAATAGACCTATTCACTCAATAAATTATCGAATAAAACTTTTATTATTTTTGTTAAAGTATTGAATAAGGTAGGAAATTGTCATGTTCAAATTGATGAAAATAGTAATCATATTATATAGTCATTGTTTATATATATAGGGTGCACCAATTATTTTTTCCATCCATCCAATGATCCATGACTTTTATCGTTGATTAGTTAATTATTACAAAGCAATACTTTAAGTGGGTTACGTCACGTTGATTGAAGCTTTTAACCGATTATGTATGGATCCGTTCTCGTCATTAATATATCATTTGAACATGTTAGAAAGACCGATTATCTAAAATACATTAATAGACAATGTTTAGTTGGATTTGCAATTACGTCATCGGCTGAACCTTTTGGGACCTATCAATGGGTTATATAATTACATATACGGGATATTCTTTGTTACGCAGAATAGTTGTTTTCCTTTAATTGATGCAAACGCTTTTGAAGAAATTTGATGAGGACAATATGAGAAAGACAATCACAACGAACGTAAGAGAATAAGAAGTCATCATCAATTAAACTTTATCATATGCCACTAACCCCTAACCCCCAATGATCTTTAGATCTTAAACTTTCATGAGTATCTAGCTATCAATATATCTTTCAAATTCATTTTCTCAATATTCCCTCTTTCTATGTTTTTTAATAGTTCTCGTTTTATCATCACTTATGATTTTTTTTGTTCGATCAAAAGAAAAGTGTGCATGTATGTCTAACTAGTTCACAGTTTTTTACTCTATAACCGTTTAAAGACACAAATGAAATAAGGGAAAATTGTCAAAACTAACCTAAAATAAAATTTTGAAAATGAAAGTAACTTCAAACATTTTTTTTTGACAAAAGTAACTTTTGGGGTAAAGAAATTACATCTAGCACCATTGTGGCCAAATAAAAAAATTTGAAGAGACAATTACCCTTCTAACCTCCAGAATCTGAAACAAGTTTGTAGACTTCATATGCAAACTTCACGTGAAGTCTGCATCTGTAATTAAATTTTATATTTAAATTCAAAAAAAAAAAAAATATTTGAGTAAAAATGTATATCCATAAATTAAATATAATCAGTTACTAGGTATATAAATTAAAATTTCATAAAATTAACTCAAACTAAAATAACTAAGATAAATTAGGTTAGAAATAACAAATGCGTCTGATGCATACTTCACCTGAAGTCTGTATCTGTGATTACATTTTTTATTTAAATTTAAAAATCAAAAAGAATAATTTGATTAAAAAAGTGAACAAATAAATTAAATATAATCGATTACGGCGTATATAAATTAAAATTTCATAAAACTAGTCAAATTAAACCAAGTAAGATAAATTAGATTAGAAACAACACATGCACTAGTTAGAGTTAGAGTTTAGGGTTTAGGGTTTGGGGAAACAGATGTGCATAGTTTGTTGTTGAAGTTTTAGTTAAATTTTAAGGATTAACTTTAGGACTCAAAATTTGTTTGTTATAAATGTTAAATTAGCACAAAATGATTTAATTGTGAATGTTACAAACATTGTCGATGTTTTATTTTCGTTTTTGTTAAGGATTCATTTAAAATATATAATTTTTCAATTTCGTTTTAGAAGACTTCACGAAGAAGTTTGCTCCGTAGATTTCATGTGAAGTCTGAAATAAAAATTACTTTCCCACTCAAAATTTTTGAGAAAATTGGTTTCCTGCCCAACGGAAAAATATTTTGACAGATAATTAAAATTGTTTGTTTTTATATTTAGCATACTTCAATAAGAAGTCTATTAAGTAGGCTTCGGGAGAAGTCTGCAATCCATTTTCCTGCCCACATTCAGGTGAAATTTATTTTCCCGCCAAAACAAAATTATTTTCCCATCCAAAATTAGAAATTCCCGCTCGTTTCAAACTTCTCTTAGAAATCTACTTACGTTTAAGAGAAGTCTGCAGATCCATCTTCCCGCCCAAATATTGGTGAAATGTATTTTCCCACCAAAACAAAATTAATTTTCCGCTCGTTTCAGACATCTCTAAGAAGTATACTTACGTTTAAGAAAATCCTATTTGAATACATATATGAGTAACTTTTTAGGGTTTCACTTACTAAAACAAAAAACATGTTTTTAACAATTTTTTCTATCCATCTACCTCCGCCGCTGCTCCTCCTCCTCCACCGTCGCCATCGCCGCCACCGTCGCCGTCGCCGTCGCCGCCGCCGTGAGTTCTTTCTTCATCCTTCATTCATTTCTCATCTATCTCTTGCTTCTGTATATATTATTTGTTGATTATTCATGCATTAATCTATTTCTCTCATATTTCATCTTTGATTATTTTAGTTCTTTTATAGCTTTGGAGCTTTTCCTACAAAGTGAGTTGTTGTTCAAATTTCATTTACACAAATATAAATAATGGAAGTTGTTTTAGAGTTTAATATGTCTTGATCTTTGTTTTGTGAAACAGAATGAGAAGATACAACTACTCTCAACCTACATACGGATCTGGCACGAGCAATAGTTCTATGACTACCACTTGTCGCCTTTGATCCAGAACAACTCATGGATTTCCCAAGCGCAATAGACTTCTAAAGCAGACTTCTATAGCGGACTTTTAGAGCAGACTTCTACAACAAACTTCTTATTTTCATAAAATCTAGTTAGCCATAACTCCAACGACCATTCTACGATTATGTTGTGTAATTGGAATCTTATGTATATTTATTTTTTACTCCTTTTACTAATTCCCCTATATTTTTTTTCCTATATATATATCTCTCTGCCATTACGCAAATAATGTTAATCAAGACTAGATTAATATTACAACCATTCCTAATTCGCTCTGAAGTCTGAGTGCAGACTTCACTATGAAGTCTGAGTGCAGACTTCACTGTGAAGTCTGAATGAACGTTTCTGGTATCTCTATTTATTGCCAAGTTTCATTACAATAAAAAAACACAAAATTTTAGTGTATGAAAAAAATGAACTTCATTTGAAAATGAGTATTAAGAGTACGATGTCTTAAATGGATCTTTAAATTCTACAAAAGACATTTGTGGCAAATTTCTATAGTAGACATCTCTGTATTTACCTTAGAATTTTCTCGACATCTCCACTTATAACCAAAATTTCTATACCTAAATGACACATAAGCTTATGACAAAATGGTAGTAAATAGTCTACTAGGCATAGACTTCAAATAAAGTTTACTAGCAGACTTCATTTAGGTTAATTATGTAATTCCAATTTATTTTGTATACTTCACCCGAAGTCTGCTGTAAAAAGAGATTTTCTTGTAGTTAACCAAATTATTGACTTCTCGAGTAGACTTCACCCGAAGTCTACTGAGGTTAGTTTTGTAGTTGACCAAAATCGCAAAATACTTACTTTTATGAGCAGACTTCTTTGAGAAGTCTGTGCGGTAATTTTTGTATTTGACCAAACCATTTGAAGTAGACTTCACCTAAAGTCTGTGTAATAGTAGTAGACTTCATCCGAAGTCTGCTACATTAGAACTTTCCAAAGTCTATAGGAGGGTTGACTTCTTCATAATCGCAGACTTCGGATGAAGTCTGCTACTATTACGCAGACTTCAGGTGAAGTCTACTCACTTTCCGAAAAATACACAGATTTCACCTGAAATCTGCTCAAAAAGTCAATATTTTGTAATTTTGTGATTTTGTGATTTTGGTCTAGTACAAAACTAACCTCATCAGACTTCGGGTGAAGTCTGCTCTAGCAAGTCAAACTTTGGTCAACTAAAAAATTAACCTCACTTTTAAGCAGACTTTAGGTGACATCTACTCTAAAAAGTCAAATATTTTTGTCAACTACAAAACTAACATGCCTTTTAGAGCTGACTTCAGGTCAAGTCTGCACAATTTTTTTTGTTTTCAAAGAAATGTGCAGACTTCAAGTGAGGTGTACTCAAATAGTTTTTTAACAACAAAACTAACCTCTACGTTGACTAGCAGACTTTACCTGAAGTCTGCAAAACGCATATTTGTATCTTGGCAAAAATGAAGCTTGTGAATCACCTTTATCCGGTTTGAGTTTCCTCTTAAATTCTCCACGTGCTCAGAATCGAAATCTAAGTGATTTGAGTCGTAATGTTGCTAGAATCAACGAAATAGTGAGTTTCAAAATTTAGGATTTTGAAGAAAAGAAAATATTGTGATTTTTTGTTTGAAATGGAGAGGAGATGAGAGAATATGAAGTTTTTATACTAATATCGTGGGTTTAGTGCTTGGAAATGACATTAAAAGAAGTATTTAGAGTTTCAATTTTGGTTGTTAATGGTGGTTGGGAAGATTGAAAAAAATGGCATTTTGGTGAATATGTAAAATTGTTAAGGATGTTTGTATATTTTTGAAATTGTGTTTTTAATGGCAAAATTGGTAAGTAATGGCAAAATTGGTAAATATAAATTTTTGAGAAGGGTATAATATGGAATTTTAAAAAATGAAGAGAGAAAGTTACTTTGCAATTGACTATAATATTTAGATCATTTCTGAAATCAGCCCATGAATAATATATGTTTGAGAGAAAATCTCAATAGGATTAGCGTAACCATAAGTTGCGACTTGCATAATGATTTTAACATTAGTTGTCTGAGTTTTGACCCATCTCACTTTGTAATGTGACGTACAAGATTATATCAAAGATATTAGTGGGGAGACTCAAGCAGTACTTGTCGATGATCATCTCTCATAACCAAGTCGCGTTCATACCTTGTAGACACATCATTGATAATTATAGTGGCTCATGAAGCTCTACACTCTCTAAAATCAAGAAAACGATGGGCTCCTTCTTACATGGCAATAAAGATGGATGTCTCAAAAGCTTATCACAGGTTAGAATGGAGGTTTCTTGAGAAATCTAGGGCTGCTATGGGCTTCGATCAACAATGGATATGTTGGATCATGCGATGTATTGAATCGGTCTCGTATTCGGTCCTTATCAACGCAGCTCCCCAAGGGAGAATACAACCAGCTCGTGGAATAAGACAGGGCGATCCGCTATCGTCCTATCTATTCATAATATGTGCAAAAATCCTCACTCATATGATCAACAAAGAAGCCGCAACAAACAAACTAAAGGGTATCAAGCTCAGTAATGCCAGACCAACATTCAATAACCTCATGTTCGCTGATGATATACTCTTATTTTGTCATGCTCATCCAAGATCATGTAAAGCCATAATGAAAGTACTAAAGGATTACGAAAGCGTCTCGGGCCAATCAATCAACTTGAACAAATATGCGATTACATTTGGGTCAAGAGTTACGGGAAATGTGAAAACTAGATTACAACACATTCTCAGCATACACAACAATGGAGGTGAAGGTCGATATCTAGGACTCTCGGAGCGTGTGAGCAAAAATAGAAAAGATACTTTTTGTTTCTTAGTAGAAAAGGTGAAGGAAAGAACAAGTGGATGGTCCAAGAATTTTTTGTCAGAGGTGGGCAAAGCGATATTACTAAAAACAGTGGCGTTATCACTACCGGTGTATACAATGAATTGCTTCAAAATCCCCAAGGTTATTTGTGAAGAAATAGAGGAGGTGTTAGCCGGATTCTGGTGGAAGAAGAGCTCTAATAATCGAGGAATGCATTACCTAGTTTGGAAGCGCTTAGGAATACCAAAACGTGAGGGAGGTTTGGGATTCCGATCCATTGAACTATTCAACAAAGCCATGTTAGGCAAGCAAGTGTGGAAGATAATACAAAACCCCAACAGCCGAACATCCAGAGTGCTACAAGGGCGATATTATATTGATTCAAGTATGTTTCATGCTGGGAAGGGACGTAAACCTTCATTTGTTTGACGCTCTCTTTTAGAAGAATGTGAACTCCTAAGTGGAATGAGAGTACTAATAGGAGATGGTACAAGAAAAATTATATGGAATGATCAATGGCTTAATACACACCCCCAAAGACCGCCAAGAAGAATTATAGGACCCTTACCACACCTCAACAAAGTTAGTGATTTAATGGTGACCGGTGGTGGAGCATGGGATATGGCAAAACTTCATCAGAGTTTCAATATAGAAGACATTGAACTCATATAGAACCTACACCTCCCACAAGGACCAGCGACGGACTTCATGGGATGGAGTTATACACCTGATGGCTTATATATTGTCAAGTCAGCGTATTGGTTGGCCTCACATCTCTTGAGCGAAGATGAAATAATCAGACCTCAGGGAGGGAGTTTGGATTTAAAAGAAGCTATATGGAAACTAAACACGGCTCCAAAATTGCAACATTTCCTTTGGAGAATCCTATCACAAGCATTACCAACGGGCTCTGTTTTGAGATATCGACATATCACCTCAGATTCAATGTGTAAAAGATGTTGTGAAGTTGAAGAAACGATGGACCATTTATTCTTCTCTTCTATGCATGCAAAAGCAGTCTGGAGAACATCTCAAATACCGATTAGGTATATACTCAATCCTCTGATATCGTTTGAGGATAAACTCAGAGTTTTAATTCATCATCATCACCGCAAAGAAGCTTCACCAATATCGCAACAAAAGCCTTTTTGGATACTCCGGAGACTCTGGAAAAGTCGAAATCGGCTCATATATGAAAGGAAGACAAGCACATGGAGGGAGGGTATTCGTTTGGCAGTATTGGATGCAGAAGAATGGAGTAGTACAAATGACCATAAACAGGTTAATATGCAGGATACCCAAGGTCACAGTGTAGAAACACAATGGAAAAGGCCGCAAGAGGGGTTTGTGAAACGCAATTATGATGGTACATTTGTACCAGGAAGATCTTCTTGCATCGGTTGGATCATAAGAGATTGGAATGGAGTCTACAAAGAATCAGGACACGCCATAGGCAAGTCATGTAAGGATTCACTAGAGGCAGAGTTTCAAGCTCTCATTCTTACGATGCAACAAGCTTGGATGAAAGGTTATAGATGCGCTAATTTTGAAGGCGATAGTAAGGTCCTTGAATCCATACTAAAAGGGAGGAAGATTACATTTGAGCATCACAATTGGGTATGAGAGTTTCAAAAATGGAAGAAGAATTTTCAAGAAGTAACAATTACGTGGACTTCAAAAAACAACAATAAAATAGCGGATCTTTTGGCTAAAACCAATCTACCAAACAATACTTTGTTTCAAGTGTACAATTTAGTTCTCTATTGTATTGACAATTTGCTATATGGTGATATTTAAATAAAGAAAGAAAGAAGTTATAAAAAAAACATTAATTTTCAATTATATACTATTTCTTTATTTTTAATTTATATTATTTTATTAATTCTTACTTGAAAATATTGAATTCGTTTTATTGAATGGATGATAGTGTCTAGATCCCAAAAAATCATTTGTTTGATTTTTTTGGTCAGAAAAAAATCATTTGTTCTTATTAAGAGTTTTGTGATTTTAGAAACTTGATGTGAACCGTATGATTATTTGTTTCGTATCTAAAAAGGAACCCATCCCATTTAATTTAGGGACCTCCATTAATTATTGTCACTTGTTGTTTACAAATATGTACTTGTTGTCACGTTTATATATATAGTAACAGTTTTGGAATAAGCACGTGCTTGGTCGGCTGATTTTCTATTTCAGTTCAAATGATCGAGAAAATGGCTACCTTCAATTAAAAGGATCATCTAATTATTGGTAGTTGAGACTAGTTCAGAAATAGTATTATGTATTTCAGTGCATTTTGTCCATCCTTAGCATCATGTCCAATTTTAAATCTCGTAGGATTAAAGGCACCATAAGAAAAAGGTTTTCCTCAAATTAAGAAGAATATATATTATATGGAGCTTAAAAATGAGAAAGAAGAAATATCTCAATAAATAAAAAGATTTATTTATTTTGAAAATTGACCGAATGTTTTATTCACTATCATAAAAAAAACTCATAACTAGTAGTATTGTTTTCATAGTGTTATCACGGCTAGAGTGACATGCTGTTTTACATATCCAAAGGAGTTTGAGAAGAATAACGTGTATTTTGTAAGAAAAGCCAAGACCGGCTGAAACCGAAGAAAGTTTCACTTTTTTCTTTATGATTTTTCGTGATGATTTACAAGCTTTGGTGAGTTCTTTTTATCGGGTCTTTCTATACAATTGAGATCCAACACTTGTCCTCTATCTCATTTGAATCAAAAGATCCTAATACAGCAAAGAAAATTCGCATAAATTGTTATGAGATTGTCGTCTTCCTCTATTCTCTTCTTTTGCAACTTGTACCTCACATTCTTTTGGCGTGAAGGAAAGTGGTGACTTAGTTGGGATCTTGTTGGACTTGATAAAATCAGAATTGGGTTTTACTTTCTCTTTTGTGTTGACAACACAACTCTCTTTTTGAAATTTCTGTTTTTCCACTCTTCTTCTTCTTTTGTTACTCTCTGTTTCTTTTTCATTATTAAGCTTCAAGCTTTCTCTTAATGTTGATCTAATACCCCCTCTCGAACTGGTGGTGGAGGGAAACCTAACACCAAGTTTGTTCCTCAACAAGATAAAGGCATTTCTAGGCAAAGATTTTGTGAATACATCCGCAATTTAAAGCGAGGCTGGTACATGTCGTGTCTCGATAGCTCCCAATGCAACTCGTTCCATGATGTAATGATAGTCAGACTCAAAATGTTTTGACCTTGTGTGGAAACTTGGATTGGCATTGAGATGAACCGCGGACAAGTTGTCACAATGAAGAATCGCCGGATTCGATTGAGGAACTTGTAAATCTCTGAGTATCGATGAAATCCAGGTCAATTCTGCAGTTGATCTGTAAGTGCTCGGAACTCGGCTTTAGTTGACGATCGTGAAACTGATCTTTGTCTCGTGGCCGACCATGATACAATACCCGAGCCGAGGAAAGTACAAAAACTTGTTATTCATCTTCGTGTTTCTTTGTATCCGGTCTAATCGTTGTCACTATACGCAACGATAGAGAGATCCTTTGTACTGCGGAGATGAATTCCAAAGGAGGTTGTTCCTCGTACATATCTAAGAATGTGTTTCAACAAAGTGAAGTCATAGACCATTGGAGAGTGCATTCTTTGACAAACAAAATTAACCGCACACTGAAATATCTGGCCTCGTAAGAGTTAAGTATTGAAGTTTCCCCGCTAAGCTTCGATAGTATGTTGGTTCTACAAAGGCCTTTGTACAGACTGTTGTGTCCAATCTTGTTGGAAGAGGTATCGACACAAATTTACATTCGGACATACCAGCCTGATAAAGAATATCTTATGTGTATTTTTGTTGACTCAAGAACAAACCATCTTCACAATGTTGTACTTCTATACCAAGGAAGTAGTGGAGTTTGCTCATATCTGTCATTCGGAACTCTCTATTTAGACTATCTAGCAGCGTTTGTGTGAAGGAGAGATCATTTCATGTCAAAAAATGTCGTCTACATAGAGAAGAATCACCAATGTTTTCCCATTTTGATGATATACATACAGAGATGGATAATGTTTGCTGAAAACAAATCCAAATTCCAACAAAAAATTTGTAAATCTATCATACCATGCTCGAGGCGCTTGCTTTAATCCATAGATGGCTTTGTGTAGTTTACACGCATAATTTGGATATTTCGGGTCTTCAAAACCGGGAGATTGAGACATATACACTTCTTCATGAAAGTCTCCATGTAAGAAGGCATTTTTGACATCGAGTTATGTGACACTCCACTCTTTTGTTGTTGCAACGTCAAGAACAATTCTTATAGTTGTTGTCCGAACTACAAGGCTGAACGTTTCTAAAGGTTCCATCAGCATTTAGTTTTTTTTCGAAAAACCCACTTACTTCCAAGAATGTTCATTGTAGGAGTAGGAGGAACCAAACTGAATGTCTTAGTTATATGCATACAATAAATCTCATCCGTCATTGCATCTGTCCATCCTGGATCATTAAGGGCAGAAGTTACAGTCTTCGGTTCTGGTGGAACCTTCTTGCTGGCTTACAAAGCATAGTGAGGGTTAGGCTTTATGATCCCATATTTTCCTCTGGTTATCATAGTATGTATGTTGGGTATAATCGGATTCACTGCAACTTCTGGAACATCATTTTCAGGTTCAGGTTCCTCGGAGGAGATAGATTCTATAGCAGTTGTATCATTTTCTGGATCAGCCACGGTAGAAGCAACCTCCTCTGTTTGATCCTCAACATTTGTGTGGTCTTGTTGTGTAGTTGGAAGAGTGGGTAAAACACCAGCTGATGAAGGCATAGAAGACACAAGTGGAGCTGAAAAATTTGCAGCTTGCCAGGACTTGAGTATTTGAGAGGAATAAGTTGGAACCAAATGATGATATCGAGAGTTAAAGGGAAAGCTTTGTTCATCAAACACAACATGGTGACTTACATAAATGCGTCATGTTAGAGGATATAAGCACCGATAACCCTTGTAGTTAGCATTATATCGGAGGAAAGCACACTGAAGAGAGCGAGGCTCGAACTTGTGTGATGCATAGGGGCGTAGACAAGGATAACACGCAATCCTGAAGACTCGTAAAGCGGAGTAATCTGGTTTTTTCCGAAACCGAATTTCATGTGGTGTCTTGGACTCTTTTGTCGTAGAGAGAAGCAAATTGATGATATAATTTGTCGTGAAGAATGCCTCGACCTAATAGCAAAGAGGGACACAGCTATGAAACATCATCGATAAGCTTAGCTCAATTAGATGTCTATGTTTTCACTCGTCTAGACAATTTTGTTCCAGCGTGTACGGACATGAAATATGATGTTTAATGCCTGATGTTAATAGAAGATATATAAATTTCTGACTTATAAATTCGCCACCACCATCACTTTGAAAGATTTTAATCTTCTTATCAAACTGTTTTTTAACAAATCTTTGAAATTGCACAAAGATTTCATAAAAATTAGACTTGAAACACAGAGGATAAAACCAGCTATGTCTTAAAACATGATCCACAAAACCCGCATAATACTTGAACCCTTGTACATACATAACAAGGGCAGGTCCCCACAAATCACAACTAATATGATCAAGCAGTTCACACACAGAAGTAGTAGAGATTTAAACTCTTTCCCATTTGACATGACTCACATATAGAGTTATTAGTGCTTTTACTTATAGAAATAGCATTGTTGTTTTAAAGATGCTTGATAACAGACAAACTTGTGTGACCGAGCTTATGATGCCAAATGAAGTCATCAGAAGCTTTTTGCCTATTTGAGTAGAAGGTGACGAAGTTGTCGTTTTCCAGAACATATAACCCATTACTTCGTGGCCCCTTTGTGAGCACCTTTTGGCTTGCTAAGTCCAGAATGCATACCTTTGATGCATCAAAAAACACACCGCAAGGGAAGTCCTCACAAAATTTAGAAATTGATAACAAATATTTTCTGATAGATGGACATACCAGGACATCATGGAGAGGTATACTACCTGAGGATGATGGGAGACTTGTAGAGCCAACATGTGTTATGGGAAGGAATGCACCATTTTCGATAATAAATGTTTCAGGACCATTGTACGGCTTAGATTCTTGAAGGTGTGATGGTGAATCCACTATATGGGCAGTGGCTCTCAGTCCGGATACCATTCTTTTCCAGAAGATCTGAGACTTGTAAGGCAGCTAAGGCTTGAGAAAGATCGTCACTTTGATAGGAGTTGTCAAAGCGGTTCCAGCATTTTAAGGTTGTATGACCTATCTTGCCACAAATCTGACAAATAGGACATTGATATAGGAGCTCAGAGTTGTTAGGTGAGTGAGTGACTAGCTGGTGAAAGCCACGACCCCGAGACGAGTATCCTCCTCTGCCTCCACATTTTTTACCAAAACGAGAGTTTTAAAACCGAGAGTACCCTCCTCTTCCTCTGTTATAGTGAGTAGGAAGATATGAGAAGTTAGCTTGCTCACTTTGAAAGGCTAAATGAGGAGATATTGTTGTAGCAGATTCACGGGATTGTAGTCTCCTATCAAAATTCCCAATTGTATATACCGCATCATTGAATGTTGGTGAAGGAAACCTTGACAAAGAATCCTCAACAACTATAACTATCATATTGTACTCTTTATCCAGTCCATTTAGAAAGGTGAAGATCTTCATAGCTTCTTCCATAGGCTGATCAATAGTAGGCATGGGCGTTCAGTTACCCATTCGGTTCCGGTTCGGTGCTTTTGGTTTTCGGTTCTTTCGGTTCCCCAAAAATTGGAACCATTCGGTTCCTGAAGTATTTCGGTTCGGTTCCGGTTTGGTTCGGGTTCGATTCCGTTTAAATTAAGTAACCATTCGGGTATTAATGTTCGGATATTTTCGGGTATTTTCGGATATTTTCGGGTATTTTTAGGTAGGGTATTTCGGGTATTTTAGATATTTTGGGTTATTTCGGTTACCTGTTCGGTTCCGGTTCAGTTCCAGGTTCGGTTCCAATTTTTCGGTTCCCAAAAATTGGAACCATTCGGTTATTTTTTAACTACGGTTATGTTCCGGTTCGGTTATTTTTCGGTTCTTTCGGTTCGGTTCTTCGGTTCCGGTTATTTTGCCCAGGCCTATCCAATAGAACTCAACTGATCACATATTGATCGAAACTCTTTACAGTAATCAGCAAAAGGTTTACCAGACTTAGAGAGGCTCTGAAGAGCTCTTATGAGCTCAAAGACCCTAGTCACAGAGCTCTTGTTAAAATTTTCAGTCAAGGCGTTCTAGATTTCATACGAAGAGGTAAGACCAAAAACATAACCAAGCACTTCTTCACTCAATGTTCCTAAAAGCCAAGACCTAACAAGCTGATTTGTGCAACTCTTCATAGCGAGGATTAGAGTTAACCTGAACTGCTCCTTCACTCTGAATCTCGATAGTGACAGGAGGTCGAGTCTGATGACCATTAACGAACCCAAGAAGCTTCTGGCTACTAAGTAGAGATTCAAACTGTGTTTTCCATATTAAGTAGTTTATGTCATTAAGCTTGAGTGTGACAGAACTTGCAACATGGATGTTAAAAGGAAATGGATACGAATCTTGATTTCCTTCCATTAAAGACATGTTAGGGTTTTAGGGTAGCTCTGATACCATGAAAAAAGCCAAGAGCGGATGAAATTGAAAAAAGTTTCACTCTTTTCTTTAGGGTTTTTCGTGATGATTTACAGGCTTTTGTGAGTTCTTTATATAGAGTCTTTCTATACAATTGAGACCCTACATTTATCTTTATCTCATTTGAATCAAGAGATCCTAACATAGCAAAGAAATTTCGCAGAAATTGTTATGAGTTTTTTGTCTTCCCCTGTTTTCTTCTTTCTGCAACTTGTACCTCACATTCTTTTGGCGTGAAGGAAAGTGGTGACTTAGTTGGGCTCTTGTTGGACTTGAAAAAATCATAATTGGACTTTACTTTCTCTTTTGTGTTGACAACACAACTCTCTTTTCGAAACCTCTATTTTCTCACTCTTTTTCTTCCTTCATTACTCTCTGTTTCTTTTTTATTATTAGGCTTCAAGCTTTCTCTTGATGTTGATCTAATAATTTGTTGTTTTTCAACTTCGTTTATTTCTCGTAGTTTGAATATTAGGGTGGATAAATTGACATGTAGTTAGTACCGATTCTATGAACAAGCAAGAAAAACCTTTGTTTGTAGCCCTAATTATAAGAAAAAGAAAATTGGTTCTGGCATTGTATTGGAGGATATAGTCATATTATGATTAAGTATTTAATTAGATAAAAATTTAATTTATGTGTTGGGTTTATCTTTTAGGTTTTCCTAATATATTTTGGATTTAGATTTACATTAGTTAGGATTTATCTTTTTAATTCCTATTCTTAGTAGGGTAATTAGGCCCAATTACACCTACCTACCCATTAATTAAGTTTTTAACACCTCCCAAAAAAAGTATGTGTATTTTATGTATTTATAACGATTTTGCCCTTCTGATCTACATAGACCGTCTGCAACAAATAGTTTGTCTATTTGTTACAGTATAGTTTTTTTCCTTTTCAATTTTTTTTTAAAATACTCCTTCTCAAAAATTTATTCTCTGATACTTTTAACATTACCAAATAAAATTGTGAATCACAATTACGTTTTCTCCCTTTATGGTTGGTTATTTGTGAAATTCATAGACATGCAAAAATAGACAGACTATTTAAAAATAGTCTGGCGCCATACTGTTTATACTATCTCAAATAGTAATTCTATTTATTATTTTCTTTAAAACATATTTTTTAATTTTTTAGTTGATTATATGTTTTAAAAATTGTTGGATTAATTTAAGTTTTGACATTCATTTACTTATATAGTAGTCACTTTCAATTTTTAATTTATTTGTGCTCGCTTATATGAAAGTTAATTTTTTGGAATACATAGACGAACTATATAAAAATAGACTGTCTACTTATATAGTATACAGATCCTTATATGTTATACGAATCCCCGTCTATTTGCAAAATACATATCCATTTCAAAAAATTCAAAATACATTAAATAGGAAAAAAAAAATCTACTTTTTCTTGTATTTACAATAACCTGTAGAGCCATTTGAAGTTTGGAGGGGTAAAGGGACAAAAATAACAAATACAATTAAAATTTATTTAACTTAAAATACATATGGTTATATTCTTAAGGAAAATTTACAGAATTACACCTTCAGGGAGAACAAATTTTATTTTTACACCTCTCTTTTTATGTTTTTTAAAATTACACCTCCTCTATACGCAAAAAGACCAAAATACCCCTAGATATCTTAAAACAAAGAAAGCCCTAGTTTCAAGATCTGAAGACAACGATATTCGACGGTCCTTCGTTTATCTCTGATATTCGACGGTGAAAACTTTCTCTCCTTTGTTTATCTCTGGTATTTCTTCTTCTATTATGCAAGTTCGTCTTCTATGTAGATCTGTTTCACATCTTCTAATTTCATATCTGTTCGCAAATTGTATCAGGTTTCAGTTGCGAACAAACTTATTTCAAAACATCCAATCGATTGTTCAAACTATTCAAAGGTATTTCGAAAGTTATATTTTACAAAAGATTACGAAAATTTTATGTATTTCTTCTTCTATTCTGCAATTTCGTCTTCTATGTATTCCATGTAGATTTGTTCCATACTTTTTCATATTCTAAATTTGATTAGCTATTTTGTAGTTTAATTTACAACACACATTGTTCATCAATTTTTGGCTACTCTGTAGCTAATCTGTATTTTAAGTTATGGTTGTTCTGTTTGATTATTAATATCAATTTGAATATCAAGCATATTTTAAAGCATAATCTAGATTCAGTTATATGTTCATATTTCTTTTATAAAGCATTATAAATGTTTATATGCTTCACATTGTTTTCAATAAGTATCTGATTAAAATATGTCTCTTTGTTGGATTCATATCTTTCTTATATTAGCTTTATATATATCGACTAATAAATATGATTTTATGCTTTACAAGTTCCTATAAACAGTTGGAATGATCCTTTATAACTGCTTATAAGACCTTATAATTTGATGATGTATTTTTATTTTGTGCCTTTGTCAGATGGATAGCAATGATTTTACTACTACTCTGAAACTTCCTAGTCGTTTATTTAAACCGGGTACAGAACCTGATAAGCTGAACTCTATCACCCATTTACCAGACCTCAGCTTAGTTCAGAAAGTTGAATCTTTGCTGGGTGAAAAGACTTTCCAGACAATTCAAAACTCTTTTCTGAAATCTATTGTGAAGCTTGCAAAAAACAAAGAGATTTTGTTTTCAGAGAAGCTCTTCCATTTTATGATGCAGAGAAGGATTTTGGTAGATNGTAAACCTTATAGCTAGATGCTAGGGAAAAAGGATAAAAGAATTGTTTGCAATTTGGTACAAATGTTGGAAAGGGATCGTCATACCATGTCTCTGGCGGAAAAATTGTCTTTAGGATCAGTCATTATAGCTGAAGGGATTATTCTTGCTGATAATCAAACAAAGTTTCTCTGCGTGAAAGATTACAATCTGCTCGAAATTTGGAATTTTACTCGAGGGAATTATGGGGCAAATTAGGGTATGATATGTTGTTAAGTAGCACTAAAAGTTTTATTGCTGCTACTTTTGCAAAAGGAAAGTATGAAGTCAGTGGATTTGTGTACGCTTTCAATCTGTGGTCGCTAACTGCTATTCCGCAGTTACGTAGTCTTGTTGGAACAAAGTCTGTGACAAGTACTTCAACTGAACCATTCTGTTCTTAGTGGATTTCAACTCGTACCCCTCGTATGTCAGAAATTTTATCAGTTGAGAAGCTCGGAAATGTGAGTTTCTTTATTTTTTTATTTGGCTTTAAAAAATTTTATAATGTTCTATAATACTATGCAATTTGTATACTATACACTTTCATATTTCTGTCTTTTCTTTCTTTATACATATTTCTGTGCAACCTATTGTTGGAGATCCTACTGATTTCAAAATTTTGGTTTCACCAACTTCAGAGTCTGATGCAGAATTTGAATCAATAATAGT
>OVAN01003091.1:0-30477 GCA_900406275.1 Anastatica hierochuntica
TTAATCAGAAACTGATATGGATTATGGTTTATAGATTGATTAAATCTAACATTGAAAGCCTTCTTGGAATAGCGGTCCCGCCCGTCTGACATGGTAGGCTACAGACCTACAGAGAGACGCCGAGACACACATTAGGAATGGGCGAGGGTGTTATAAAAATCTTCATCATTGTTTGATGTGTTTGTAACATTCTTTGTTGATTACAATATCCTTGCAGAATATGAGCACATGCGACAACCCAAAAGAAAGATTCAATGTAAGCTGCAAATTCTGAAAGGATAAGATGCACTTATCCTCATAATCCTTCAATTCTTTTACTTGAAACAGATTTGAATATTTGATTTATAGAACTCTAATAAAAAAATCAATTAGGTGTTTAAAAGTTTAGAAATTCAATAAAGACTATCTCTCTTTATTATGCTTTAGAAAACTTATTTCAAAAACTAAAGCTCTCAAAGAACAATTTCTCAAAACTCAAAGGTCTCTCTCACACCATGTCATGACTCTCAACAATGATTCTATTTATAAGGAGGTTTACAATTCCTAATCCTAATAAAAGCTAATGATATGTTTAGGCAATTTCCTAAACTTTTTCCTAATGCTTATCTCATAACTTCGATTAGAGTTTTCCTGTTAGGCTTGTGGCCCAAACCTTTCTTTCAAGCTTCGCCCAATATGGTTTCATTCTGACAATCCAAAGGTTTAGGATTGGAGAGAGTGTGGATTATATCGGACAAACAATTTATTGTCTGGTTATAGTTTAATGTGAACCAATATCTTTTTTTTTTTATCAGAACCACTAGTCTTTTTAATTTAGTGCTTTCGAGTTGAGTTATACTATTCTTTTAACCGAAAAAACTAGACTAACCCCAAAAAAGTATAAATAATTAGAATAACATTACAAAAGATTAAAGTTATTTAAGTTTTTTTTATTACCTATAGTACCCTTTCAACAACTTGTTAAAAAAACAATATTACCAAAATACCATTAATGAAATTTGCTGGAAAGTGCAAAAAATCTGGGAAACAATATTACAGATTTATTTTTAGAACCTCATATTTTTTTTCCGAACTACAGATTTATATACATACATGAAGCCACATATTTATTAATCTGTCACATATTTGTTTTTTTCACAGATTTTTCATCACTGATGCTACAGAGTTTTAAGTGTCTCACTGATTTTTTTAGAAAATCATTGTAGATTTATTCTACTTTACTACAAACTTTTGTTTTCTACATATTTTTTTTGTGCAATTACTGCAGATTTTTCAAAATATCACATATTTTCTATAACAAATTTGTTTTTCAATAGAAAAAATTTGAAAACATAACACTACAGATTTTTGTATTGTCTTAAAAAGTCTGTAGTTTGGCTACAGACTTTTTTGAAAAAAACTATAGACTTTTTTGAAAAAAAAACTACAGACTTTTTTTGAAAAACTTAATTACTAGACTAACGTCAGGTAGCTCCAGATTTATTTTATGTTGCTACAGAGTTTTGGAAAGCCATAAATTTATATGTTTTGACTACATAGTTTCTCTTATCATGATGTCACAAACTTTTCTCTAGCTAGAATAACACAAAAGTTTTTTTTTCATCACTACAAATTTCTTTAATAGATTTTTTTACTGTTTTTGATTTTTTTATATTTTATTTTTATTGCTATAGATTTTTATAATAAATTACTGAATTATACAACAGTTAAAACAAATATGTAACATTATCAAATAAAATTTATTTATTAATTTTAATGTTTTATATTTTATCATATTTTATATTTATCATTCTTTTGTAGTGATATTTCAATTTATTAATATTTTCATTAAAAATTGTTTTCTTTTAGTCACTAAAAAAAATTCTCATATTTAGCACTAGAATAAGTTTTTTGGCCAATTCTAACACACGTGACCTAATTTTCCAGATCTAACATTATTAGAAAAATATTTCTGAAACTTTAGATATTTTTCTTAAATATTAGAAATGTATTTATGAAACAATAGATATGCTTGTTAATTTTAGAAATTTTGACAGAGGTTCATGAGAAGTTTCCTAATTATTAGAATTTTAAGAAAGTCTTCTTACAAATAGTCACCGTGTTAATAAAAAATGTTTGAGATGAAAAAATTTAGACGCATGTGCTAGATGTGGGTGAGAAACCAAAAAGCATACTATTTAAAGAAATTTCTCTATATTTGATTTTAACTAGTTCTTTGTTAATTTGAGAAACTTTTTTTTAATATTTTCATAAAATTTTAATACTTTTATTAATGTTTTTTATTTTTATTAATATTAATATGTTTTATTATTTTCATTCAATTTTAAATATTTATTATATGATTATTTCTTTTATTATAAAATTTTTAGTTTTGATTTTTCTTATTCATTTTTATTAGTTTTAAATCATTTTTTTAATTAAAAGTGTTATTTTGATTTTACATAAAAAAAATAATTTAACTTTTATAAAATTGAATTTTAAGTTTTTAAAATTTATTTTTAATGTACTTAATTTGAATTTATTTTTAAAAAATTTAATTATAAAAATTTTCATTATATTATAAAATGTTTTTGTTTTTATTTTTGATTTTCACATTTATTAGTTAGAAAAAAATTTAAATTTTAATATTAAAGTTTTAAGTTTTAATTTAAAATTTTTGAATGTTAATTTATATAAATTTTTTTAAATTAAATTTTTATTAAAAAGTTTTTTATTTTCTTATAAATTTTTAGTTTTTAATTTATATTTTTTAAATTTTTTTCGTTTCAGGGTTTTGAATTTTCTTTTTTTATTTAAAATATTTTAGTTGTTTTTTTTTCATATTTTCGTTTATTTTTCAATTAGTGTGAAAAATAAAACATAAAGGATTTAATGGTAAATTGCCAAAAGATTAGAATTAGTTTAGTAAAAGGTTGTTATTCTAGTAATTTTAAAGTTTTTTAGAGTTATTCTAGGTAATTTTCTCTTTGAATTTAGTGCTTTTTTGTTGAATTTATATTACATAATGAGGATATCAATTTTATCAAAAAAAATCTTTACATATATGCTCTTTTAATTTATATCAACGTTTTTGTTTTGTTTGTGTTAAGATAAACAATTATTTGGTTATTCTTAACCGTTCGATTAAAGTTTAACAATTTTTCGGTTATGCTGTGAATTTATAAAATATTTTTTTGATACACACAGATATTTAAATATCACTTTTAAACTTATCAATTAAATATTTATGATATATCTTCTAAATTTTGCTTTCGATGAGGTTATTTTTGTTCGTTCATGACCAAAATTTCCAAATGAATGCTTTTCGACTTGACATGTCAGCAATGATGATATATATAGTTTAGTTGGGGTTGGCCTCTTTTATTAGTGTTTTGTTAAGGGGTTTTCTGAGAGATTTTGTAGGAGAGAGAGCAAGAACAAAGAGTGTAAAACGATCTCTTTTATCGATGTTTAAGATAATCGATTATAATGCATGATTATTGAGTTATGAGTTTCAAATCCTTGAATTATGGTTCTTCTCTTTGTATTTATAGTATTCTAATAAGAGTAATTTTATATTCTTTATGGATAACTTCTAGTTTCGAGTCTATCTTTACAATAAGAAATATTTCCATAATTCTATAAGGTAGTTGTCCTTATCTCTAAGATTGAAATCATATAATTGGGAACATTCGCTCAACTTTGGCTCGTGGCCTTAACATGACTATGTGTCTTTGGCTAAGGTCTTGGCTAGCACATCCAACTAATGAGGTTATCTATGTGCGCCCGATCTGGCTAAGGCTAGCTCTAAGGGAATAAAATTAGGGTTGACGCTTTATTTCCACCCAGTATAGTCATTCCGTCTATTTACACCCGTTCTTTGAACCTCTTTAAATTGTTATACAATCTTATTTATTTTTTTAAAAACCCTCCCGAAGTATTTGATTTTATTGTATTTCCCTAAACCACACTAAACAGTAACCTGAAATTGCTTAACCTGAAAATCGTGTTTCACAATTTACGTTTTAAATAATCGCGATTTATATTTCTTCAAATCGATACGTGAATTTTTTTTTATCTCTTTATAAACCTACATGAGGTAATTGATTTCTTTGTATTCCTCCAAACCACACAAATTCATCTTTTTGGATATTCTATTTCTATATTTTTCTTTATTACATTTGAAGAAAAAACAATGAAATTGAATATTGGCTAGTTTTAATAAGAGCAACTCTAAGCAAAGGGTTTAATTGAGCGTTCGAGGCATTATTAGCTAGTGATAAATCGTATTTTTACATGTTCTTACTTTATTTTTTTTATTCATTTTCAGAGATTTTATGCTTTTTTTTTTTAATCACAAATGATGTTTTATTGTATTTGTAGTATTGTAAGTCATTTCAGGTTTTATAATGCATTTTGAGCAATTTGGACTCATTTGGACAGCTTCACTACATTAGAAATATCATCCAATACTCAAATGAATTTGTGTGGTATGGGGAGTTATAAAAAAAATCAATTACCTCATGTAGGTTTATAAAGAGATAAAAAAAAAAGTTCATGCATCGATTTAAAGAAATCTAAATCGCGATTATTAAAACACAAATTGCGAAACGCGATTTTTCAGCTAAGCAATTTCAACTAACGATTTAGTGTGGTTTGGGGAAATATAGTGAAATCAACTACTTCGGATGAGATTTTAAAAAGATAAATAAGTTCGTGTAACAATGTAAAGAGGTCCAAAGAATGGGTGAAAATAGGCGGAACGACTATCTGAGGGTGGAAATAGAGTGTCAACCCAAAAATTACCCGCACCAGTTGGTCTACACTCTTCATTTTCTACGTGTAGAATTTGAAGGTTAGATTATTTTTTAGGAGATTTTAGACTTAGCCTTAGTGTAGGATTGACCCCGTAGACTAAATAAATGTGGTTAGAGCCATGAATATTGCCAGCGTCATTGGCCCTTGTCGCTAAGGATTCATCTTTGGTGAATCACGTTAGCGTTAGCGGGTTGCATCTGTTGATGAACTCTTGGGCCAGAATTCTATAGCGACATCTGGACTTTGTTATTTCTGGCCCACCACCGTTATGGTTAGATATGCGGGAAAATGGAAAGTCTATACCATTTAAAACTTATCACCTAGTTTTTTGTGTGTCAAATCAAGGCCCCTCCTCTAGAAACCATCGTCTCTCTTGCATTTTCCGGTGAGTTCCTTGTCGGATTCCGATGATTCGCATCTCCTTCTTCTACATAGTACTAATTTTGTTGATACGATTGAGGAAATCGTTAGAATTTTGTCCTAGGGTTTTGCAGATCTACAGTCGCTCCTGTCGTTCGTATCCCTAACCGCTCCACTTTATACAAAGGTAACTTTTCCTTGACCCTCTTTCCTTTGTTTAGATCTTTCTAAGATTGCGATAGGGTTCTTTGAAAAACATGTAGCCTTTTAGAATGCCTCCTTAAGCCATCGTGGATCTTGATCCTCCATTCGTTCTTTCACTAGAAAAGTCGTGAATCCTCTTTGCTCTTCCTCCTAGTTTTGCTCCTAAGGTGTCCTGGAGCTAACCAGAGAACCTCCAACTATGGTCCCTGAGAAATCGCCATTTATGAGGTCTTCCTAGAGGCGGGCTTCAAGAAGTCTTTGCCTTCGTTGGTCATTAATGTGGCCAGTAGACTGGAGATATGTCCTAGTCAATTCTCTCCTTCTGCCTTCCGTATTCTGACCTCCATCCAAGCCCTGGCAAAAATTAAATCTGTGACGGTGGGGGCCAATGTGGTTCTCTACTCTTATTTTTTTCTTTTATAAGGGTGAGCCTCAAAGATATCTCCTCCACCATAGACATTCTAGGGAGGCCCTGGTAGATTGTTGGTCACATCAGGTACAGAGGGTGAAAGACGAGGCTTTTAGGGACCGCTACTTCTTCCTCTCAGTGGGGCAAATCCAGGATTTAGGGCAATCTGGTCATACAAAGGTCTACAAACTTGTTTTTGTTAATAGCTTCATGGTCTTGCTAACGCCTTACTTTGCATTTTTTTGCGGTTGTGGAGGGGTGAAGACTTCAGCTACCAAGGTGGATAGACAAGGGGTCGAGGCAATTTTTCGTGTGCCTAAACGTTTCAGGGCTGTGGACTTTCTGGTTATCGAGCATAGCCTGGGATTGACTTTCATCTTCAGTAAGTTGCCTGCTTTGATGGGCGCTAGTTCATTGAAAAGATTGGGTCTTTCTGATTTCTTCTACTGCTCCAGGAGCAGAAATGAGCAAACGATTCGGGAACGTGGCCTCCGCAGTGCTTCAAAAGTACTTAGCTAACGCCAAGCTGACAGATGTGGAGTCCATCGTTAGCGATGCTGCTGCCTAGGAGAGCAAGCCCTTGATGACGAGAAGGGATAGGACTACAACTGCCTCTTCTGTTGTCAAGAAGCCTCACCCTACCAAGGATGCTCAAGACTCTAGTCTCCACTAAGGTCCCTGCCTCTTAGCATGATGCTTTGGTTGACCGCTTTTTAGGCACAAACGTGGCTTATATACTGGCACCACAAGCTCAATCTTAGGAGAACCTTTTCTCCAGGGCTATCAGGGTAAGCAAGCATTAGCTTTTCCTTTGAAACCTTGGGAAATTGCTTTTTCGCACCTCTCTTTTTATGAATATTCTATTTGTTATCCACCTCAAGAATAGGAATATAGTAGCTCTGGAAGAGGAGACCACCAACGTTTGAAGAGCCAGTGAGGATGTCCTGCCATAACTTTCTGTCCAGAAGAAAAGGGTTGATGTTCTGTCTAAGGAGTCTGAAGCCAAGGGACAATGTTAAAGGGGAGGAGACTCGTATGAGACTCGTGGTAGAGGCGAAAGCCAAAGAGGTTGACTAGGCCATAGCTAAGGAGTATATCGCTGAGGGCATTGCCGAGGTGAAAGTTTGGTGGGAAATTTCTAGGGATTTCTTGACCAGATTGTACAAAGGTTGGCCTTTGGCTTTCTTTGGCTTTGAATTCAAGGCGGTACGCCGCATGGAGGCACTGCTCAAAGGTGAAACACCTCCGCCTATTGAGGTGGTGTTGGTAACCCTGGCTTCCAATCATTATGATTTCCCTACTCCCGAGGATCCTCCCGTTGCGAACCCCCCCCCCCCCCCCANAAAAGAAAAGAAGAAGGAAAAGAAGAAGGTGCCTCCGATCATAAAATTTGTTTTTTTGCCGATGGCGTTGGCATTTGCCAACGTCTTTATAATTGTAGTGCCCCCTTTGTGGGCTTTTGAACATAGGGCCTTCGTGCCCCAAACTCTTGATTAGGTCGCAGGGCTATCAACACTCTTTGGCCCTTGTGGTCGAAAAAAATTATTGCAGTGGGCCTCTAAAGCCTTTTTATATCTTTTCTAGATTTTCCTTCTTTGTTTTCATACTTCTGAGCTTTCTCTTATGCGAACATCTCTCAATTTCCGACGGTGGTTTTCTAACATAATCATTTTAGATTGCCTATAAATCTTTCTTGAAGATATAGAACATGGACCCCAAGTCTACATCTACCGTAGTTGATTCTTAAAATCTTGGTAGATCAGCATTCAACTTGTCTTTGATTTCACTTTCCTGAATCCCTAGACTTGTGGCCTTTTGTCGACCTGGACTTTTCTTGTTATAAGTCTTTCCTTCAGGGATTGGAAGTGTACAACGTCAGTGGATCATAGTTTATTAAGCGTTAGGCTTCCTGAGTCCGTAGATTCTTCATCTAAGCCTTTGATGTACTTCACCCATAGGGAATCTAAGGTTCATCGTCGACATATTATTTAAAATCTAAGGTGAACCATGGTCTCTTAGGCGTTAGATTTATGAATCCTTAGATTCTTTATCTAAGCCCTGGGGCACATGACCCTAGAGTATCAAGGGTTCATCATTGCCAGACTATTCATAGTCATACCATGGGGTACTTAGCCTTGGTGAATTATGGTCTCTTAGGCATTAGATTTACGAATCCTTAGATTCTCTAGCTAAGCCTTGGGCACATGGCCCTATAGAACCAAATGTTCATCATTGGGAGACTATTCAAATTCATACCATAGGGCACATGACCTTAGTGAACCATGGTCTCTTAGGCGTTAGATTTATGAATCCTTAGATTCTTCATCTAAGCCCTAGGGCACACGCTATAAGAAATATGAACATTGATAGAATATGAGGATAGCACGGTTTTGGAAACTACTATCATAGATGGTGTTGTGGTATGCAATACTCTATTATAGCACTTTAAAAACGCTAAAACTAAATTTCATGAGCGGGAGCTACATTTCCGTTTTGGAGCGTGACCTGTGTTATGGGCGGTGAACACTTTCCCAATTTATTTTGGCGCTCAATTTTTTCATCTATTATAGCTTTTTTGAAACGCTATCTATTTATTTCGTTAAGCGGGAATACAAATTCCATTTTTGGAGCCTTGGGCGCCATACACTAAGTAGTTTTTCGTTTTGGCTAAATTTAATCTTCTATTACAACGTTTTAAATATGCTAAGATAGGATATAAAATACTAAACCCTAAATCCTAACCTTAAACCCTAAATCCTACAACCTAAACTATATACACTAAACTCTAAACCTAAACTACATAAAATGTTATACCCCAAACCCTAGATTCTAAACCTATACCCTAAAATCTAAAGCTAAACTATATAAAATGTTATCATTCAATCAAACCTTAAACTCTAAATCTAAACTATATGCCCCAAAACATAAATCTAAACACCAAAATATCTAATTTTTTTTCAAACTTAACACCAAATTCTAAAAAAACTAAAAGTTTAACTTTTTCAAACTTTAATTTCAAATTTTATCCAAAACCCAAACTTCAATCTTAAATATACACTCCAAGCTCTACTAGATCCCAAACATATGTTTAATTATAAATACTTAAATTTTATATAAATTGTAAATTCCAAATCTATCTTTCAAAACTCAATCCCTAACATTAACCTATATTATAAAGTCTAAATTGTTTATAAACAATTTCATTAATCCCTAAATCACAAACATTCAAGCTTTACCAAATTTAATCCTTAAGATTAACATAAATTATGAGATAATTTGTATATTTTTAATGATTAAAGCAATAAGAGCAAAAGTCTCTAAGTGTTAACTCGACATTGTCTCTAAGAGGAAAGCTTTGTTTCCTCCGACAAAACCTAACCTCCTACAAAGCTTTCTCCAACTCTGACGCCCTCCACCACCACGAAGTTCATCACTGGAAACAATCTCTTTTGAGCATGCGTCAATTTCATTGGAAGCTTCTTCAGATCTTCTCGCCTTTGTACCCAAAAGGTACATAATTTCACTCTTTTTCTGTTAGAGATACTCGAGTTGTTGCTTTTTTGATTTGAGAAGTTTAATTTCACAATTTCTTCTTTTTCTTCACTAACTTCTTATATAACTTCATCTAGTTTCACTAACGTTGTATCTTGTTTCAATGTCGAGAGAACAAAGAGGATCTACAACGAAAATAAATCAGAGAACAATCGTTTTGAGGGCTTTGGTTCTTGAGGTAAGATACAATGTTTCCAGCCCTCATTTCTGAATTTGAGTATTCCCAAATCTCAGTTTTCCTAATATTAGTTCAAATCTTGTTGAACCCAATTCTTATTTCAAAATTGAACCCTAATTACTTTCATTTCTTGGTTTTTGAGGTGTAGATTGAAGACTGGTTATGTTAAAATGGAACTAAATTCACAACGTCATTCAACCGTAGCTTATACGGGTTAGTCCCATAAGCATAACTAGTAATCTTAGGCTTTTGATTTTATTAGAGGTTAAAAATGTTGTTGTTTTCATAATTTTTTTTGAAAAATTATGTTCAAGTATGAGTTGTGTGTTGCATGTGGCTGAGTTCTTGTGTTGAAGTTGTTGAATTGTTGCATTTACGGGTTTAACATATATGATTTATGTTGAATTTTAATTTCTCTGTTCCATCTATTGATCATGTGTGTTTGAAGTCTTCTTGTTTTGTGTTCAAAATGTTATTTTGGATTTTAATTAATCTAGTTTACTGAAACTACTTATGGATTTAATAAGTTTAAACCTATCATGCTGGACAAGGCATGAGTTCATCTTTGCAGGTATGAAGTATTATATATCTAGTTAGAGGTAAAAAAAACTCTTAGAGAATCATAAGAATATTTGTTTTCTTCTTTTGCTCTAAAATACATGAACCTTAGAGCTGATCCTGCATATGAGAGAGGTGCGTGGAGATTTGTTTCTGCTGCGATTGCGGGTGTAGGAAATGGTGATATGGTAGTCTGCCCATGTAGAGACTATCGTAACGTAGATTTTCATGAAGCCAATATTGTAGTGGATCATCTTGTAACTAGGGGGATGGATGATGCCTACAAGAGATGGATGGATTGGTACCATCATGGAGAAGTGAACCAAGACGTTGAAGGTATGAGTAAAGTAACTCAGTGGAACGATGAGTTTTTTGGGTTATATCAAGTTGCCGAAAATTTTGATGAAGAGATATATAAGAAGATAGACTTATGCGATGTAGCTGAGGGTGAGGAAAAATTAGAGGATGCGTTCCTAGCAAAGCTAGCTGATGCTGAGACACCATTGTATCCAAGCTGTGAAACCCATAGCAAGCTTTATGCAATTGTGTCTTTGTATAGGCTGAAGATCTAGAATGGCTAGAGCGACAAAAGCTTCAACGAGTTCCTTGAGACATTGCCACATATGCTACCTGTGTATAATGTTCTTCACACATCATTGTATGATGCGTGGAAGTTTCTCAAGTCATTTAACATAGGGTATCAGAAGATTCATGCATGTGTCAATGACTGCATTTTATTTAGAAAGAAGTACAAGAGGTGTGAGAGTTGTCCAAAATGTAAGGATTCAAGATGGAAGAGTAACCTGTACACTGTTGAAGTGAAGAAGGGTTTGCCATAGAAATTACTAAGGTACTTCCCAATAATCCCATGCCTTAAGAGAATTTTCAGGTTCGAGGAAATGGCTAAGGACTTAAGGTGGCATTTTACTAACAAGAGCAAAGATGGAAAAATCCGTCATCTAGTAGATTATGTTGTTTGGGATCAGATAAATTACAAGTACCCTGATTTTGATAGTGAAGAAAGGAACATACGGCTTGGTTTTTCAACAGATGGTTTTAATCCTTTCGACATGAAGAATTCAAAGTATAGTTGTTGGCATGTGTTTGTAGTGAACTACAATATGCAGCCTAACTTATGTATGAAGAAGGAAAACATCATGCTCAACTTGCTAATTCCCGGTCCTCACCAACCTGGAAATAGTATTGATGTTTACTTAGAACCTCTTTTACATGATTTAAATCAGCTTTGGAAGAATGGAGTTGTAACATATGACGCATACATCAGAATTGCTTTCACTCTAAGGGTGATGCTTCTATGGACAATTAGTGATTTCCCTGTATATGGAAACCTTGCAGGATGCAAAGTGAAGGGTAAGATGGTGTGTCCTGCTTGTGGGAAAAGCACTGATAGTATGTGGTTAAAACACAGTAGGAAGCATGTGTACATCTGCCATAGAAAGGGTCTCCCATCGATGCACAATTATCGGTTCATCTCAGCTTTCTTCCCCTCTCTCGGGCGCTGCTCCTGAGTTAATCTATCCACCTCTGATTATGTCGATGATGACGAAGAGTCCCATAATCGCCCCCTTGCTCTCTCCGCCGCTCCTCCCCAGAAGACATCGTTTAGCTTTTTTAATTCCACCGATAAAACCTTTTTTCTTTTTTCTTTTTCTCCCAAATCGGTGGTACTGGTATGTGGCTTGTAATTCCCCAATCTAGAAATTTCTTTACAGCTTATGATGTTCGAAACCGTCGAGTCCCAACGGCAAAGAGACGCCGCATTCGCTAGCCTCCATGTCCCCAACATTTTTCAAATATGCGACTTGAGCGACGATCTCAAGTCGAACCAAGGACGAATCAAGGGATTGATTCACCTGTGCATTTGGGACACTGAGTTTTCATATTGTAGTTTGCGTTGATGGTCACTTCAGTGTTTCTATGCTTTTTCCCTTTTCGTTTCTCTTTTTTATGGATTGTGTTAGTTTCAAAATCGGTGACTCAATCGTCTGGTTTTTTGTTATTATTTCTAATCGTTGATGGATTTTGATGTTATCAACATAAATCTTTTTTGTGCTGAACCAGAAAATTGATGGAATGTTTTCGGATTGGAAGATCGACGGGTGTTTCCAGATTGGAACGCCAACGGTGTGGCTTCTCTGTAGAATGTAGGTCTTAAAATTAATAATTCTCTGAGGTTTTGTTCGACATCTATTAGCATTTTCTAGATTTTTATCGTACTTTCGTTGGTGATTCATTATCATAGCCTTTATTGGTGTGCGTGGATTTGTTTCACTTCTTTATATCTACTAGATTGTGTCCGGTAATGCATTTTGACTTACGATATTTTAAATTGATTAATTGAAATAAAATGCATATCCATGCTTTGAATGAGGATAGATATACTTATGGTTTATTAGGTTATTTTTTTCACCACAAAGTTGGCTAACTATACAAATGTTTTTTCTTTAACAATATTTCGTATTTGATGTCCAAAAAAAAAATCTTTCGTATTTTTCTTTAGCTTTTTCTGGTTAATATAACTTGCATAAAATACATATATATATAATTTAGTAAATTTAACACGCTACAAAAAGAACTGTTTTTTTTTGTAGTGAGTTTAATTAAAAGGATGTCATGTACCATGGTTCTCCGGCATTTGGTTTAAGCATTCTACTCATAAGTTTGAATTCATGGCTTGGCTTGCTCTGGAAAACCGGTTTGTATTGAATTGATAGTTTTGTAAGTTCATAAACATCACAAGCAGCCCATTCCTTTTTGTCATCTCTACTTTAAAAATCACAAAAGTTGCAGTCCGATATATTCAGAATTCAACAAACAGAATGACAAAACTAAAAGGAAACATTCTGACTAAGATTTACGTCACACAAACACAGCTCAATGTTTCCTTAATGGATCCTAACATTTGTATCTTTCCCTTCTTCATGAATCTTTGTGATGATGTCCGAATATCCATTTCCATCCTTTGAAGCTCCTTCGACTCTTACTCTTACGCATCACTCCATCTTTCGTCGTCAACCGGCAGGAACATCCTCCTCCTCCGTGCTCAAGAACGCCGTCGTTTAGTGCTACCTCTCCTCCTCCATTGTCGTGTCCGTACGGTCGAACAGAGGAATCGAATTTGAGATCTATGAAACCAGGCTCTTCTCCTCCGGTGAAGTAACTCTCTTTCATCGAAAAAACCCTTCTCGTGAAATTCATAGCCGCTGAATCGCTTTTCCGATGCTGCTCCGTTGAATCATTGCCATTGCTCTTCCTGGCTGCTGCTTCGTAATTGCTACGCCGTGGATTGTTATTCTCCGCCGTCGCCGGATTCCCCTTCCGATTATACTCTGTCTCACTAAAATTACTTCTCCGAGGATACTCTGTCTCGCTGAAATTACTCTTCCTCGCCTCAAAACAGCTCCTTCGCGGCGGCTCCGATTCACTGAAATTACTTTTCCGATGCTCCATGGTCTCGCTGAAATTACTCTTCCTCCCTTCGAAGTTACTCTTTCGATGCTCCGTCGTCTCGCTGAAATTACTCTTTCTCCCTTCAAAATTACTCTTCCGATGCTCAGTCGTATCACAATGACCTAATCCGCCGTTGACGCTCGAACACCTAGCGGCGGAAAACGAGCTCCTTGCACCGGAATAAGACGACCCGCCGTCTTCTTCCGACCCAATAAAATAGTCGTTTCCCCGAAAACTACAGAGTGATCTCGATCTCGAAAACCACAGTTTCTTACCATCATTGTTATAATCCAAAACCCACGAATCATTCTTCTTCTCATCCATTCCATAAACGCTTCTCTCCCTTTTTAGATTAATCTTTCTCAAAAATCTCCCGATTTTTGAAAATCTATGATTCTTCTTCTTAATCTCCACGCAACTGCTACTACTCCTCTTGAACACGACCACTTCCTCTGTTTTCCCACTCTTCGCCGTCGCTTTTCTTTGTTTCGCAGTTTCTTCGTCGATTAGAGAGGAGATTCGGACTACGTTTCCGGCGTCTACGCCGGCGTATGGGGTCCGATTAGGAGAGAAATCGGAGCATGAGCACGAGGAGAGTCGCTGCTCGCCGCATTCAGAGCAGACGAGACTAACTAAACGGTCGTTGAGACAGTACGGACATATTCCGACGGTGGAAACCGATGGATGTTTCCGGCAAGAGAATTCCGACGGAGTGCTGTAGTAGAACGAAGCGTCGTCGTTTCTTCGCTCCATTGCTGTTCTCTTTCCTCTCTCTTTCATTGCAAAAAACAGAGCACAGAGAAAAGAAAAAAGTTTCCAAATTTGGGAATTTCTTTTTGAGATTGTTAAATGGTGAAGATCCAGAGAACTGAAGAAGCCGATCAGATCTTTAAATTAGGTTTCTTTAACATTTTTTCTTTTCTCGGATTGAGAGATGAGAGGATTTGAAAGAGTGAGAAAGTGCAGTGACGCTTAGCTATAGGCTTCGAGAGTGTTTGCTTTAGCTTTACGTTTTCTTTTTCTTTTTCTTTTTCTTACTATTATTTTCAACCAATTTTGTTCAAATTCATTTCATTTAAAACGACTAGTTTACTTCTTCTTTTTTAATGGTCGTTCATATCTCATTTATTTCCATGATTATTGACATCATATCCTCCCGGTTGGGCAAATTTTATGGATTATTTAGACTAAATTGTACAATCAATTTGATTTTTTTAATGCAATGTTATATATTGATTTCGAAACCACATATTACATAATAATCTGGTAACAATTTTTGAGTCTAAAGTTAGCTAGTATAAAAAAATTCCTAGAGCCAAAAACCTATGAAAACTATTATAAAAAAACCAACAAAACAATCCAAACAAATAAATAACATTAACTAATTGAAAACAAAGCAAATAAAACAGAGCCAAAAGTCATCCAAACAAACATTGAATGGTATAATATTCAAAACATCATAAACAATGAAATTTGCCTTCTAACTAGATTTTGAAGGAAGATTTTGACAACATTTTTAGAGGCTTTTTAAGAAAAAGCTGAATACAAACTATCAAAGCGAATTTAAGTCTGGACATGGATAATTTGAAACATAATAACCTTAGAAGAAGAACCAACAAGTATGATATTCTATAGTTCTTTATTTTTTCAATTATTATATATTATTTCAACATATATATTTAAGTTGATAAATAAAGAATAATTTGTTGGGAAATAGATATCATTCTTAGGTAACGTTTTTCAAAACTACATGATCATATCTTTGAATTTTCTCTAAATCATAAACAATAATTTTTTATAATTATTTACCTACGAGAACCTTCAAATACATAGAAGTGAAATATGTATTAGCCATGCATTTGTGGCTGAGATAAAAATAATGCGGGAGGAAAATAGTTACTGCTACTACTTGTAATTTTTCAAGAAGAATTCGAAAGATCTAAAAGACGTGGACCATATATGTTCATAACCTGAAATATTGCACAACCGTTACATTTTAAACCATAAAAAATATTGGTTTGCATTTTCCAATCAAAAAAATAAAAAAAATTTAAATCATAGCATATCGTGTACTAAAAAAACATAGGCATCTCTAAGTTCAGACAATAAAGTTATTAATTTTGGTTTAGCTATCAAAATTTCTATGTCCACGGCAAACCATCAGAAAAGATGATTTTCTACTAAATACATTAATCAAACACTTTTAGTATAAACTATTAATGATCATCTGCGCGAAAGAATTTGAAAAAAAATAAAAAGTTATTCATGTTCTAAAAAAATACTACAGCGATCCCGAAAGAATTCACACAAAAGGGAGAATACAAAACACAGAATAACAAATTCATAAACTTACAGTAGCAACATGAGAAGAGTTATTTACATGTACGAGTTGTAGTTTCGCCAATGTCTTTCTCGTATTCTTTTATATCTCATTGCGAGTTTAATCTTCTTTATTTATGAGTTGGGAAATTAAAAGAGACTTGTTTATTAAGACCTAAATGTGAAGGTAATTTATATGAGAATGAATGACTAAACCCTAACCTAGAAAAATGTTATCAAATTGGTGAGAAATCCAAAAGTCATTTTGGATACATGTCACTAATTGGTTCATTGATGTGGCATAAATCTTGAGAGTGGCATTCAAAAGCTATATATATGAGTAGATCGATACCCACGCGTACGCACTGATATCTTTACACATATATTATAATAGGTTTATTCAAATCTTTTTGGATTTAATTTTTAAAAAATAATAATTTATGTGATATAAGTTTAAAAAGTTTACTATAATCTTAATATAAATTTAATAAGTTTGGTAATTATGCAAATATACTAAGAAAGGTTTTTTGTCAACAATTGGATCGACAAGACCCGATCCATAGCCAAATGACCCTATTACGCGGGCAACGCGACTTAGTGGAGTCAAACTCTGGTGGAGAGGCCGCAGAGGTTGACCTTTAATCACTTGACCTAAAGGCACTTCCCCTAAGGAAGGTTTTTGTAACTGATGAAATCTAATAAACCAAGATAACCTATATTCTGCAAAAAAAATATATGTCTAACTCGAATTTTTCTATTTTTTATCCTTTATAGCTGAAAAATATATATGTAGTATGTACCATGACTTTCTTGAGAAAACATTTATCACCAAAAAAATATTAGAGCTATGGAGAAAATTTGAGTTATGGTTTCGAAAGTGATATGTGATGTTATTATTATGTGACAGGGTAATGTTAATTGTTACACTATCCAAATTTAGTTGTACTTCTTTTGTTTACGGTTTTATTAATTCATTGGTTTGGTTGGTAACTATTCATGTGATGTAATTCTTATCCTAAAATAGTTACGAGAAAACATGGATAAAAAGTGTCTGAAAGCTAAATTTTTACCTAAACCGAGTATCATCTTTTTTGAGGCGACACAAAAATATATTTACCGACGGAACTGGTCACGAATCTATCTTAGCACGGACTGAATGAATTATTTGCCTCTTTTATTGTTGATTTCCAGCAAAAAATAGTTAATTTTGATTTTTACAAAGAAAAAGTATATTGTGAATACAAATTATACTTTTAATCTTTCACTGTAGGGTAGCAAGAGAAGCATGGAGGTTATTACCATTTCCCACTCCAACTGATGAGGAGATCCTTGGAAATGATCTTCACCAAAACTTGTTATGGATCATCTCATCTAACATGAGGATGGGTGAATTAACTACTAATCTACCAGCAATATTGGGTTGGAAGATATGGAAGAGTAGGAACTCATTGGTCTTTAACGGTGTTCAATTCAAAATTCCCGATATTATCAATAAGTCTTTGCAGGATAAGGAAGAATGGTCTCAAACCAAATTAGGAGATATACAAGCTGAGAGCCAGCAAACTGCCTTGAATCTCTTGAAGGCAGAGCATTAGATATTCATACGAATGCATCACAGTTTGAATGTTTTGTTGATGCATCTTGGATATCTAACACACAGAAATCTGGTATAGGATGGCTCCTTAAATCTCCTAATGGTACACCGCAGGTACAAGGTAAAGCAGCTATCGAACCTGTTAGCAGTCCACTGGAAGCAGAGGCATTTGCATTAAGGGAAGCCATAATCCAAATCAAACGATTAGGCTATGATCAAGTGGTGTTTAAAGGAGATAACGCTTCGATATACACAATCTTGTGCAAATGGAGAGACAAAGGACAAAAGTTCATTTCGTTATGTGGAGTAACAGAGTATCTTGATGACATTATAAGCATAACGGAAAGCTTGCCGAACTTTACTTTCCAATATATCAAAAGAGAAGAGAATTTGACAGTGGATAACATAGCCAAAGAAGCTCGTACACATGATGCAGGTTATATAATTAATTGGCTATAACAATGCGTTCTTCTTTATAATTGGTTGTAATGCTTTGTACCTGATTTCTATACAAGGTCACTGATGTATAAGTGTTATTCCAGTTCTTTATTTTCTCTAACCTTGTAACGAACATTGTATTATGTTTGCTATTTCAATACAAAATTATTTGCGAAAAAAAAATTATTTATGATTAAACTAAAACTACAAAAAATAGAATTTCAAAAGCTTTTTAATAAATAGGTTGGACACTTGTCCACTTTTTGTGTAATAAGGTAGTACTTTGAAGGAAAAATTTGGCAACAAATCATATATATGATTTGTAAAACCTTATACTCTGTCTCTCTCTCTCTCTTTTACTTATATTTTAGAAATTTTTTATATTAAATGATATATTGAAATTTTTAGAACTTTTTAAAAGTTATATTGGATTTTCTTTTTTTGAAGTAAAAAAAATTCCTATGAAAAAAAATTAAACTTATTTGAGTTTTATGATCATTTGTATTCTACAATATGATTTTTTTAATTGGTTTTAGTTAACTTTTTTGTAGATAAAATGGAAAAATTGAGCAAAATTTAATGATTTTTGATATGCATGTTAAACTCTAAAACATCAAAATTTATCTAAAAAACTCTAAATATCAAATATTAAAAAATAGTATAGATTTCATTTATTCATTCATTTGATGTCTTGTTTTGTTTAACCAAATATTAATATTAGTTAGAAAATGATTCGTAAGTTGGTAACCCAACTAGAAGAAAATTGTCAAAAAACAAAATCACGAAATATAGTACGGATGGTCCGAGTGATTGCGTAGCACTTGAAATTCTTCAAAGGGAATATTAAGGGTTGAGAATTAATCATGTATTTGGGTGATAGTGATCAATTTTGCACATTCTGACACAAAATATTAGCAAATGATCCTCTGTTACGTAACTCCTTAATATAATAATGGGTTTTTACACAAAAGTCTCATTTGTGAACATAATAAAAATTAAAAAGAGATAATAGAGTAAAATAAAATTTAAAGGGTTAAAAAAATTTAAATAATGAACAATTTGTAGCTATTGAATGACATTTCTCTGAAATGAAATAAAAAGTATTTTAATCAATATAATATTTGCTTTTTAAAAAAAATTAAAGTATTAGACGGAAAAAACTAAAACATTATAAATATTCTGATTTGTGAAAATAATAAAAACTTATATATTTTAGTTTTATAGAAAGTCAAAATATCAAAAATACTTAAAATTTCAATATTTTTTAAATTGGTTATAAGTACTTAATTACACATTAAGCTATAGATTTATATGAAAATAAAATATTTTTCCTTCTACAGCATATATCACAATATCTTGATTTTGATATGAAACATGTTCTTAATTTATTTATTCGTGTGAATCACATATCTTAATCTGATAAAATATATTGATATGTATACATATGATAATCGGTATGATATATTTTGTAAGAGTCAGAGATATTAGATGACTATTAATTTATTAGCATGGGGATAATAAATTTTAATTAATCTCAAAAAATAAAGTGAAGCGATTGTTAAAGACGAATAACTAACAAGTAAAAATAGATTTTTTGATAAAAGAACACGTGAAAAAATATTTAAGGAAAGAAAAGAAAAGCTGACTAAATTCATATTTCAAGTGGAATTTACCATATAAAAATTAACACAAAACAAAAGCCACAAACTGGATCGTCAAAAGAAAAAATGTCATAAGATTAATAGGCCATAATATATATTTTTTTAATCTTAGTAGAGCTATTTGATTTAGAATAGATGACATTTGGTTCTAGCCATTTCATATGGCTGAATCTTTACGAATGTGCACGTTAATGTTTTGTCCAAAAATTTTATATGAAAAAAAATATTATTGCTCAAATAAACAAAAATGAAGAAAAGGTAAAATTTAAAACTAGAAAAAAAAAAAGAATAGAGTTCTAGAAAAATACAAGGGAATTAATAACAAAATGAAATACTACAGACAATATATGTGGTGATGAGTGAACTCATCGTTCATGAACCTGCCATTTGTTTTTTTTTAAAATCTCTATTACTTATCTTGTCAATTTATTAAATATGTCTTCCTTGTATCCATAAGTACATGTATACTTTTTTTTTTATCACAAAAGAACTAATATTATTAAGCTTCACGAACTGAAGAACCCTGAACACAAAGAATTCGTTTTGCTAACGCATCAGTTACAGAATTCGTTGCTCATGAGATAAAAACAAACGAAATAGTAGAAAAAAGAGAAACTAAATCTCTAATGTCTTGAAGAAGTCCAAAAATGTCAATATAGTCTTCAATTCGATTGATCAAATTGACTAAAATTTGGGAGTCCAAATGAAAAAGCAACTCATTAATCCCAACACAAGAGTCTAGCGCAGCGCAGAAGACAGGACCAAGGCTTCAGCCGTCAAAGACGTAGACACACCCGCTTGAGAATAAGTAAATTCTCCCAACATGAATCCTTCAGGCGACAAATAAAACCACCCTATACCACACCTCCAAGTAGACATTTTCCAGGACACATCCACCCAACATGTCGTATAAGAAGGCCTGGAAGAGAATGGCTCCGCAGAAGAAGGAATCACTAAGCGGGTAGAACGAGTAATTGTGTCCTGAAGACTAGAAGCAACTTGCCACTCTCGGGTATTGTCAAGGGCTTGCGCAATAAAAGCAGTCACCGAGATAAGGTCATTATTGAAAATCAGACGATTCCTAGGCTTCCAAAAAATCCAACATACCCAAGGATAAACATCCACCCGATTCAACCCCATGGGAGGCAATGCCATCGAGGAACACATGGAAGTAAAAAAATAACCCAAAGATGGAGAGGTGGCAAAGGTCGGGGTAACCAAAGGAATCCGAGCCCAGACTTTCTAAGCATAAGGACATTGTAAGAGAACATGACCAACGACTCCGATAATCCACAACGGGGACATGCAGAATATGAGATAACCCCACACGATAGAAGTAATTCATGCACAGGTAAAACATCATTCATTGCTCTTCACAGAAAACTCTGAATTTTGTAAATGTCATCACTTTCCAAATATTCTCTAACCAATTGAAGTCGTTCTCAGGGAAAGAATGACACGCGTAATGATGCAACCCAAGATCTTGTGAGCAAGAAAACAATCTTTTCAGATCTGAATTTCTGTTAGAGTTTGCGATTTTAGATGGGATTTTCGATGGGGAAGAACAGAAAAAAGGATAGAAGTACTCTAGATCTAGAGAATTAACTCTTTGTTGATTCAGGAACAATCAACTTTTAGAGAATTAACTTTGTAGCAATTCAGTTTGTTCAACGAAGAACATAGATTCACTTTTGCAAAGAAAAGAGATAAAACTTTTTAAAAAACTTTATTGATAAAAACTTGGATGATCTCAAAGTCTGAGAATACAAAGCCTTAAATAGAAAACTAAAACCCTAAAAACTAAACCTAAGTGGCGAAAATTTCCTTCCCAAAAGGAATAGGAATTTCGCAGAACAAGCCCAAAATTGGGCTTAAAATCAGACCCAAAATGATAAACTAATCTAAGCTTAAAAACCCAATTAAAACCCATAAATAAATCAATTAAACCAAGATGAAAATCGAATGGTTGAAAGCCTTGGTCAAATCCTGGTTTGCTTCTTGATCTGAAATCTGAATTGGTTCTGAGTACACCAATATTGCAATCTGGTCTTGAAGCCTTCTTGTCCGAGATCGGGTAACAGGCCCATTAGAGAAAACAAATGGATCTTGGCCATCTTCCATCTCTTTGGTCACCATAGCCAGCCCATTCTCCATGCTCTCTTCGTCTTCACTATCACTTAGTTCCAGCTCAGCCTCTTGATCAGCCCGCATTGCATCATCCCCTCCCCCCTTTAAAAGGATTTGCCCTCAAATCCGCAGTACCTACAGGGAAAAGAATCAAGTCAGCAACATTAAAGGTGATACTCACAGCAAACTTACCTTGAAGATCGATCTTATAGGCATTATTGTTGATCCGTTCCAGCACTCTGAATGGTCCAGCAGTCCGCTTGTTCAGCTTAGACTTTCGTTCTTCTGGAAATCTGTCCTTTCTTAGACGAATGAGAACCATATCCCCGGGCTCTAAAATCAACTCTCGACGCTTCTTGTTGGCATGGCGTGCGTAAGCCTCAGTGTTTGTCTCGATATTCTTCTTGACCAGCTCATGCAAAGAGACAATGTACTCGGCCTTGGCTTTTCCATCAAGATTAGCTTGTTCATTCAGAGGTAAAGGCAATAAATCCAATGGAGTCAAAGGACTAAATCCATATACAATTTGAAAGGGCGAAAATTTTGTAGTCCTATTGACCGAAATATTGTAAGAAAATTCAACATGTGACAAGCAATCCTCCCAAGATTTGATATTCTTTCCCACGATAGAACGCAGTAAGGCAAACAATGATCTATTAACTACTTCAGTTTGTCCATCAGTTTGAGGATGACATGTAGTAGAGAACAACAACTTAGTTCCTAATCTAGACCATAGAGTTTTCCAGAAATAACTAAGGAACTTAGTATCTCTATCGGAAACAATGGTTCTAGGCATTCCATGCAAACGTACAACATTTGTAAATAATAAATCAGCAACATTCACAGCATTATCAGTCTTTTGGCAAGCAATAAAATGAGCCATCTTAGAGAATCTATTTACCACAACGAAGATGGAATCGCTACCTTTTCTAGTCTTAGGCAAAACAAGCACAAAATCCATGGAAATATCCACCCAAGGATGCGTAGGAATAGGTAAAGGAGTATACAGACCTTGCGAACCATTTGTTGCTTTGGCTTCTGCGCAGGTAAGGCACCGTTTGCAGAACTTCTCGATGTCTTTTCTCATGTGCGGCCAAAAGAAGTGTTCTTTCAGCACATGGTACGTCTTATCCACTCCGAAATGTCCCATTAGACCTCCTTCATGTGATTCCCTGATCAATAATCTCTCAAAGAGCAACGTGGTAAACACAATCGGTTTCCAGAGAACAAAAATCCGTCAGAATTATAAAAAGATCCGTTGGAATGTGTATCACTGGATCGAAAATGGTCATTGAAATCAGGATCATCTACATAATATGTCTTAATTTAATCAAAGCCCAGTAGCTTAGTCTCAAGTGCAGAAAGTAAAACATACCTGCGAGATAGTGCATCAACAGCTATGTTTTCCTTACCTTGTTTGTAGTGGATGATGTAAGGGAATGTCTCTTTGAACTCGACCCATTTGGCATGTCTTTTGTTCAACTTGTTTTGTCCCTTTAAATGCTTAAGAGATTCATGATTTGTATGGATCACAAACTCTTTTGGCCAAAGGTAATGCTGCCAAGTTTCAAGAGCCCGAATCAGCGCGTATAACTCCTTATCATATGTCGGATAGTTCAGCCTGGGGCCGCTAAGTTTCTCGCTGAAAAATGCTAAGGGCTTCTTCTCTTGTATTAGTACAGCTCCAATTCCTACACCAGAAGCATCGCATTCAATTTCAAAGGTTTTAGAAAAATCAGGAAGAACAAGCAATGGAGCATTGATTAACTTCCCTTTCAGCTGTTGGAAAGCGTCTTTTTGTTCTTTTTCCCATTTGGAACCAACGTTTTTCTTGATGACTTCTGTAAGCGGTGCTACGAGAATACTAAAGTCTTTAACGAATCGACGGTAGAAACCAGCCAATCCATGAAAACTCCGCACCTCAGCCACGTTAGAAGGACTCGACCATTCTTTAATGGCTTTGATCTTTTCCTCATCCACCTTGATTCCCTTTTCTGTCACAACAAATCCTAAAAACACAAGGTGATCCATTCCAAAAGTACATTTCTTCAGGTTAGCAAACAAAGTTTCTTTCCTAAGTACTTCTAAAACCGATTTCAGATGAGTAATATGGTCAGCCATGTTCTTGCTATAAATCAAGATGTCATCGAAATAAACAACAACAAAATGACCTATAAATTGGCGCAAAACATGGTTCATCAGACGCATAAATGTACTAGGTGCATTNCATTCATCACCTTCTTTCATTCTAATCTGATGATAACCCTACGTAAATCTATCTTAGAAAACACACAGGAACCATGCAGTTCATCTAACATATCATCTAAACGATGAATAGGATGTCGATACTTTATAGTGATATTGTTGATGGCTCTGCAATTGACGCACATGCGCCAGCTTCCATCCTTCTTAGGCACGAGCAGAACAGGTACCGCACAAGGACTAAAGCTCTCCCGAATGTGATGCTTCTCCATTAAAGCATCAATCTATCGTTGCATCTCTTTGGTTTCCTCCAGATTTGCTCTGTAAGCCGGTTTGTTTGGTATAGAAGCTCCTCGGACGAAGTCAATCTGGTGCTCTATTCCGTGAATAGGAGGTAACCCAGGCGGCATCTCTTTAGGAAAAACATCTGAAAAATCCTGCAATAATTTCGTAAGATCACTCGGAAGCTCCGGTGAAAGTTCAGCAGAAATTGTTACTTCCTTAGAAATAACCAAAAGCATAGGCTGTGACAGACAAGCAACTTTAGAAATATCATTTACCTTAGCTAGTTGAAGAACCTCTTTCCTTCCTGGTGTTGTCGCGACTGAAGAGGCCTTTTTAGCCTTAGATTTCTGTCGTTTGAGGTGCAGTTGATCGGCATAAACCTCTTGAGGTGACAAAGGTGCTAGCACGATCTTCTTGTCATGATGTGTGAAAGAATATCAATTCTTAAAACCATCATGTACAACCTTCTTATCGAATTGTCATGGTCTTCCCAGCAGAAGATGACTTGAATCCATAGGCAAAACATCACAGAGAACCTCATCAGTATAACGACCAATACTAAAAGGAACTGTTACCTGCTTAGTCACTTGAAGCTCGCCACTCTCATTCAGCCATTGTAGCTTATAAGGTGTGGGATGTGACTTGGTTTCCAGCCCAGTTTTCCCTACAAAAGCATCACTAGCAACGTTAGTACAGCTTCCACTATCAATAATCAAACTGCAAATTTTATCAGAAACCAAACAACGAGTATGAAATAAATTCTCCCTTTGACCAGTTTCAGATGGTTTGACTTGTACAACCAATGACCTGCGAGTGACCATCAGTTGTCCTTAGACGGGACTTTCGCAAATCTCGTCATCTGAGCTCACGGACAGCCCATCTTCAGACACTCCTTCGCCGTTGTCCAGAACCAACATCACTTTCTTGTTGGTGCATTCACTTGGGTAATGTCCAAAACCTTGGCACCTGAAACACTTAATATCACAAGAACGATTAACAACAGGTGTAGACTTAGAATCACGTGAAAAAGACTTAATTTCCTCCTTTAGTTTGGCGTTGGAATTTTCTGGTCTGGGAGACCGAAAATTTGTGGAGAAATTTCGGCATGTAGTCTTCCTTTTCAGCCTCCTCCCGATCAAATTAGCCTTATGCAGCAGCTCATAGATGTCATTGTATTCGTACATCTCCAAATTGTCTTGAATATCTCGATTTAGACCAGCCTAGAAACGTGCCATTGTTGCATTCTCATCTTCATCAACTCCAGCTCGTATCATCAAGGTTTCCATCTCCTAAAAATAATCATCAATAGATTGTAGTCCTTGAGTTAATCTACGAAGTTTTTGATGTACCTCTTTGTTGTAGTGAGCAGGTACAAAACGCCTTTTCATAAGCGTCTTGAGCTCAAACCATGAAGCGACTTCAGCTTCTCCAGTTCTACGCCTGGAAGTCACGATTTGATCCCACCAATGGAGTGCATAGCCGCTGAACTCTGTCGCTGCTAGCCGCACTTTCTTTGGTTCAGAGAAGTTTTGAACATCGAAGACATTCTCCAACTTCTTTTCCCATTCCAAATAAGCATCATGATCAGATTTTCCTTCACAAGTTGGGATTCGAAGCTTTATATTCCCCAAACTATCATCAGCTGCAAGCGGTTGAGCTTGTCTTTGTCCTCTCCGTGGAGTGTAACAGCCTAGCATGACGTCCTCGTCACTGATTTGGGCTCGCCGGTTTGCTGGCCTCCTTGGCGCGGAATACGCAGCCAAATCGTGGAGCAGCTCTTCGTCTTCTTCAGAATACAAAGCGGCATGAGATGTTTCTCCCATGATTCTCTTGCCATCTCGATTTTCTTTTGCTTTTTGTGCTACCTGTTTTTCCTGTAAATCAGGTTCACTATTAGAAGAATCATGAATGTTAGTTTTCTGTAGCCTTTTTAGAGTTTCAGCTACAATAGCTTCAACCCAAAGTTTATTGGGTGGAAGTTGCGATGGGTCCAAGGAATTGTGTGAATCCTTATCAGACATATTTCCTGAAACCAAAAAAAACCCCTGTTAAGTTAACAAAATCCAGCAAAATAAACACAAAATTTCGTCAGTCCCAGCAGCAAAAAAGGAAAACATTTTCGGCAATTTGGCTCTGTGATATCCGAAAATTTCTGTCCAAAACTCTGCAAAAATTAAACCAACAAAACAAATAAAATTCTTTAAGTTAGAAAATTTAAGTCGAAGCCTTTCAAAATCCACTAAAACCCACGACTTTTCTGAAAAATTTCGGAAATTTCGAAAAAAAATTTGAGTGAATATGAGCTCTGCAAAAAACAAAAACCAAATCAAACCTTAGAATCAATTCCCTAAAATCCCTGAAAACAGAAGATAGAAAGAAAATAATTTGTTTCTGCAAGGTTTGAAACTTGTAGCGGAAGTTACAGCTGCAACCCCTTTACCACAAGAAGTTGGATTTCTCTTCAGCTTTTTCAGATTTTTTTAGCTTTTTAGAAACTTTCCTTTTCTTTTGCTTTTTTTTTTCCTTTTTGTCGATTTTTTTTTGTAAAAGCTACTATGTATCTAAGAAAACCCCTGCAGAATTAAATAGAAAAGAAGAGAAGAAATTTCGAAAACTTTCTCCCCAAAATCAAAAAAAATTCGCATATTAGAAGAAGATTACACAAGTTTTCTGTGTTCAGATTGCTCTGACACCACTTGATGCAACCCAAGATCTTCTGAATAAGAAAACAGTCTTTTCAGATCTGAATTTCTGTTAGAGTTTGCGATTTTTAGATGGGATTTTCGATGGGGAAGAACAGAAAAAAGAATATAAGTATTCCAGATCTAGAGAATTAACTCTATGTTGATTCAAGAACAATTAGCTTTTACAGAATTAACTCTGTAGCAATTCAGTTTGTTCAGCGAAGAACAGAGATTCACTTTTGCAAAGAAAAGAGATAAAACTTTTTAGAAAACTTTATTGATAAAAACTTGGATGATCTCAAAGTTTAAGAATACAAAGCCTTAAATAGAAAACTAAAACCCTAAAAACTAAACCTAAGTGGCGAAAATTTCCTTCCCAAAAGGAATAGGAATTTCGCAGAACATGCCCAAAATTGGGCTTAAAACCAGACCCAAAACAATAAACTAATCTAAGCTTAAAAACCCAATTGAAACCCATAAATAAGTCAATTAAATCAAGCTGAAAATCGAATGGTTGAAAGCCTTGGTCAAATCCTGGTTTGCTTCTTGATCTAAAATCTGAATTGGTTCTGAGTACACCAATATTACAATCTGGTCCTGAAGCCTTCTTGTCTGAAATCGGGTAACGGGCCCATTAGAGAAAACAAATGGATCTTGGTCATCTTCCATCTCTTTGGTCGCCATATCCAGCCCATTCTCCATGCTCTCTTCGTCTTCACTATCACTTAGTTCCAGCTCAGCCTCTTGATCAACTTGTATTGCATCACGTAAGGAGCGAATAACCACTCTTACTAGTATATTGGTCATTCTTATTATGCAGCCACACGAGAGTATCCTTGTGAGAAGTTGATCACAACACCAATTTGGAGATATCAGAAAAATAGTGGTAAACCGTACATGTATATAATTCTAGGAGTGATCAATGCAACAAAACATTTACAATTATAAAACTAACTAATTTAATCAAAATTTGGTATGCAACTATATGTATATACCAAATTTACAACTATATATATATGCAACTATAAGTATATAATTTGTTTTTTTTTTAAAAGAAATACTTCAGTTGCTGCCAAATTTTTTTTGATTGTTCAGTCGAGATATAATCTAATCTGATTTTTAAAAGTAAATAATAAACGTTCATTAGTTAAACATGTTGTGGTGGACGATTATTTGAAGTATGAAATTTATATGTGGTTTTAAGTCATATATAGAATTCTTTCAAATATATAACTATCTTAACTAAAATGTGAATTTGCGCGAAAGTTTAAGTTATGTATCGATTCTCTTAAAATATAGAATATCTTATACTGCCTCTGATCCTATGTTTCAGTATATAAATTGTTTTGGATATTTGGTTTTTGTTTTGTATTTAAAATCAGTTACTATTGTATTGTAATCCATTAAATTTCAAAATTCTAATAGAGTGAAAGTGAATGATTCTAAAATCTCTGCAGTATACTTTGGATTTTGATTCCAACAATTTATTTTTGAGACTCCATAGAAGAGGATTACAAATCAGTTTAAAATACAATGAATTTTAAAATCTTTTAAAGTTGAATAAAGCCAGATTTTAAAAAGTGATTTTAAATCATTCACTGAATAGCACCAAATTTTAAATATGAGTTATAAGTATCAAGTCCAATAACACTACATTTCAATATAGATTTTAGAATCATCACTTGAGTAACAGTGAATTGTGTTTAGATTTGAACTACATCAAAATACTTTATTGAATAACACCCCCTAAATAGTTTTCAAAATCCAATGCAAAAAATTACCTTAAAACTCAACTTGATTAAAATTGAATGCAAAAGTCTTTTTCTTTTTTCTTTAAACCACAATTATTATTATTTTAACTAAATGTCAACAACAAAATAATAATTTTCTAAAATCATAAAGAACAATTCATGTCTTAATATGGGCTCTTTTAGCGAAAACAACTAATAGATTAAAACCTAGGGAGTATTACATATATGATAGTAAAACAAAATACAACTTAACTTTTACGAATTTTAGGAATTAAAACAAGTTCTTCTGATTTTGATTAAAAAAAGATTATAGGAATGATCAATGCAACAAAACAGTTAAAATTATAAAATTAACTAACTTAATCAAAATTTGGTACATAAGAAAACCAAAATATGAAGAGATGGTAAAATGGAGTTGAATTTTACTCCAACCCTACTCCATTTTATTCTATTTTGGAGTGAAAAATGGAGTAATGAACAAACAAAAAATGGATTACTCAATAAATGGAGTAAATCCACATTTTACTCTATTATGGAATAAAAAATGGAGTGAGGTTGGAGCATTTCTTACTCCAAATTACACTTTACTCCTTTATGGAGTGGGGTTGGAGATGGTCTCATAATAAGGTGTATCAATAATTTTGGGAAATAGATAAGAATAGATAAGAAAAGATTCATCAAACAAATCCAAGACGCGAAAATCCGAAACCGTCGATTTGCGGAGTCTCTTGATGCAATGTGCACAAGTTGTAGCCACCTTTGACCAGAGAAGAGCTGCAGAGAAGCTTAAGGAGATAAGATCACACTCTTCCAGCGATGGCGATGGTATTCAAAGACTAGCTTTTTACTTTGCGCAGGCGCTCGAGGCACGTATCACCGGAATCATTTCACCGACTCTTTCGACTCCTTTTCCTTCTAGCACAACATCAATGGTCGACATCTTGAAGGCTTACAAGCTGTTTGTTCATGCTTGTCCCATCCATGTGACTGATTACTTTGCTGCAAACAAATCAATCTATGAGCTCGCATTGAAAGCAACTAAGCTTCACATAGTTGATTTCGGTGTTCTTAAGTTTCAACTCCTACTTCGGTTTTAACTCCAATTCCAAATGGGCTGATAGATAAAATTATTTTTTTAAAGAATAATCTTAAGTTTTTATTCCATTTTGTTGTACATGTAAAAGGATTGTAAAAGAACAAAAAAAATAAAAACTAGGAGATATTTTATTTTAGAGTAGAAAAGGGAAAAATGCCTAAAAAATCCTCAACTTTCAAATTTTGGCCAAAAAAATCCCCAACTTTCATTCAAGCCATTTTAAACCTCAACGTTTTAAAATTGGTCATTTAAATCCCAAACTTTCATTGACCAGACCAAAAAAGACCCAACGAAAGTCAACCGTTAAATCTGTTATAACTTCCGTTAAATCCAAAACGACGTTTTGATAACTCCCAAAACGACGTCGTTTTGGGTTAAATGGCGAAAAAAGAATATTTACGAAACCAAGACTCGAACCTCCTACCTCTATATAATTTGGGTGTATGCTACCAGTTTAGCTAGTTAGCTTCTATCATTCATTATTTAGCCACAAATCTATATATCTAATTAATTTTGCAATTCTTTAAATTAGTTTAATAGTTTAATAAATCATTTAGATTGATTAGTTAATCTAATAAAGAAAAATTATAGTAGATAACCACAAATCCTCCGTTATTTAATTTTCATAACCATAAAAGAAAATAAATATACAAAAAGATTAGTTTTGAAATTCATTAACTTTAATTAGTTAATAAATTAATGCGTTACACGTGTTAATAAATAATTTTAATATTTGATACATTAATGAGTTAATAAATAATTTTAAGATTTAATAAATTAATAATTAAATC
>OVAN01003092.1:0-30477 GCA_900406275.1 Anastatica hierochuntica
ATATCGTGTACTGTTCATTCTACTTGAAGATAAGCAACTATAAACTTATCAGGTGGCATCCTCTGTAGTTTACTTTCGTAAGAAACCGTTTTAAAATTGCAAGAAATTGGAACCTTCGTAAATGTGATATGTTTTAGCTTCGAGGAAGTAAAACCTTGAGTATATTATTACGTATACATATTTTATAGCTTACCCTTTACATAATTCATTTTCTTTCTTCTATCATTATTTACAACAATTTTGTTCTTCTAGGTGATTAGAAAAAGTCAGGTTTATTCAGAAAACATATCTTATCATATTTCTTTACTCAGGATAGAGTCAATGTTATGTTCTTTCTCATCAAGAAGTAATGAATCTACACAGTGGACACTTTGAATAATATTCTTATGTCAAAAAAAATTCTTATACTTTTTCAATTTCTCACCTTTCACGCAGTTTTGTAAAATATGTTTTCAAATGTGTTCTAATCTGATGCACTTGGAGGTTTTGGTTTTGTTGTTGAAATCAAAGTTTAGTGCATGCTTTCTATGATAATATTTGGGACCACCCTCACTAAAGTGAAATTCTCATATGAATTTCATGATTATTTTATTAGCTAAATGTATCACATTGTTTGTGAATAATAATCTGGGGTCATGCTTATTAGAAAGAATGTCTCATATGAGTTTCATTGTTATTTGATTAGCTATGTTGTATCAGATGGAACTTATATTTTTATTTCCATGTCTCATATGGAACATATATCATAGGTCTCATATGGAACATATATTGTTATCAGATGAATGTCTCAACTGAATTCCAATGTCTGATAAGTTATATTGTTATTTGTGAAAATGAGTTTGCAATAAAGTAGCTAATTGGTTGACATTTCAAAATGCAGGGGGAAAACAATATGGGTTTACCTCAACTTTATTAGAGAGAAAGAGAGATGACGTGGCATATAAACATAGGAAAGAAGAACACGTAGGATAAAGATAAGAGATCAAGATCGAATGAATCACCTTCATAGTAATATGTGGTGCCATGTTAATTTGATTATGTTTTTTTTTATAATATACTTGAAAAAAGTATGATTATGAGGAATAATTCCTTAAAATTGATTACATATATTAAAAGTTACATTATATGACTTTGTGATCATCCTTATCATTAACAAATAAGAAACATTGGTTTAAAAAAAGTTCAATTGTTTGCTTTTAATTGGTAAAAAAATATAACGTAATTTTTATAAGAACATAACATAATTAAAATTGGAAAAAAAAACTACTCCTATTTTGAAATATGTTATTCAATGAAAGTTAATCTAACTACAACAAAAGAATTTTTATTGCCTAAGCAAAACAATGATTATTATAAAATGTTAATTAAGTATGATGAAAATGCATTCTAATTTTATTCCATATTCAAATTAAAAACATAAATATAATTGGTGAGTATATAAATTTGGAGAGTTTTCAATTTTTTAAGTACCTTTATATCTTTATTTATTTTTGTAATTGATGAATTTCAATTTACTTCATCATATTTGACTTGATTTTATCTATAACTATTAAATTTGAAAATAACTTAAATTTTATAGATAAAATATATAGTGGAAACAATATAACACATCCTCGCGTGTATGAATCAACACTCTCCCTTCTATCTTATTTTCATAATAAACACATCGTGATAACACATTCTCGCGTGTATGAATCCACACTCTCCCTTCTATCTTAGATATTGCATTTTCTAATACACATATATTCCACAAACTTATAAAGGCACACATTATGATAACATGACATTAAAGAAGCTATACATATTGTAAAAGCATAAGTGTCTCATTAAAATCCTTTAATTTCAGCTCAGCCATTAGAAACTATTCGTCAATAGACTCCACCAATGTAGAAGTAATACAAAAAAAATTTTTAATTTCAAGGATTTGAGCTTCCACAAAAAGGAATCCCCTAAGAAAACTTTAGAAACTCTAAACCTTTTATATATTTTTGGTTTTCAAAAGGCTCTCAGTTTTAATAATATAAATAGTTAAGTAATAATGTAGTTATGAGTTTCGTTTCCACTTACAAAATATATGTTTGGTGAATGCTTCAACCATTGGTTAAATATGGCTTATGTATATATGTTTAGTAATGAAACCTTAGGCGGAGAAAATATTTGTATGGTTCAAGCTTCCAACATTAGTGAATTTTGTCTATGTGCAAATATTTAGAAATAAGAACATAGGATGAGAAGTTTCTTAATTGTTAAAGAATATTAGGATTAATTTTGAATAGAGGATGAGAAGTCTCAAAATTACTAAGCAAAAAACTAAAGAAGGTTGACTAACAATACTTTTGGAGACTTAATCAAGTTGTCATAGACTATGGACCGTGAAGGCAACATAATGAATCTTATTTAACGGTTTTCGAATTACAAAAATAGGGGCGAGAGGTTGTTAAACTCTTTTTTATCCACATGTTGTTTGTTGCTAAACTGAAGAGTTGGTCAAATTTTTTTTAGTTTACTAACAAATAAAATCAATAATATGGTTGCTCTATATTCACATAACACAATTCTAGAACCAGCGGTTCTTTCAATCAACATGCGTTTTTTGGATATTTTTAAGCAACTCAAAGTTTTAATAAGGTACCATATGTTCTCTGATCATTTTAAATAACATTATAATGATTTACCCGTTGTTGGACGGAGAAAAGTTAGTGGCATTTTGTAATCTATCTCTTAGGTTCAATATTTGATATTGTGAATCTTAGGGCTTCTTTTTGCATTTGAACTTCTTCTTTTCACTCTTTTGAATTTTCATCTTTTTTTCAATTTAAAATTTTGAATGCAATGCCTTTCCTCCTAGGGTTGTGAAATTTCTATGTGTTTTGCCTTTGTTTACTTATTAAAAACTCCAATTATCAATTGGCTCTACATATCCAGACATCTATGCATCTTACAAGGAGAAGAAGAACTAGAAGACAACGTCAGGAATACATTCTACAAAGAAATCATTAAGGACTACCGAGGAGAGCATATGAGCAACACTACATCCCATAATATATGCTAGAGAAAAAAGACTTAACAATATGTCCAATGTTGCATGTTACACATAAAGAAAAGATGAACAATGACTTTACAACACCCGGTAATAATAATCAATATACTACTGGGAAAAGACCTCTAGCCAATACCAATCTCAATATGCGACTAAAATTTCATTCCATACCATCTGCAGGTTACAAGAGCCTTGAACTACAAACGCAAAAAAACATCAACCTTACTATAGCAAAAAATGTGAACACTTCTCCATAAACTTGAACCTCTTTTATATTATTATTACTTTATCAGTCGCTACTCCATTCATATTCAAATTAGTTACCTTTTTAACATTACATTTTTTAAAAAAAACGTAATTAAAGTTTGACACCACCCTTTGAGCATAACCCAAATAAAATCAGGAAACAACTAAATCTAATAAAATAGCTCTCAACCGCAAATAAAACATATCCAAATCTCAGCCCCACCACTAGGGATGTTGTCTTGGGCTTATATCAATAGGGTTAGCCCAACCCTTATGTAATTTTATAACCCTTTTATTTTAAGTAGAGTCGAGATGGGCTAGGCTAATTTTAAACCAACAGGGCCTAAAACAATTGTTTCTTCATTTTTTCTGGTGTAATTGTTTCTTTATCTTTCTCTCGGGAGACGATGATGGTGTGCGATTATGTTTTCCCGCCAAAACCACAAATTCAGTCCTCCCGCCAAAATCGAAAATCATGTTTTCCCGCCAAAACCGAAAAATTTCTTTTCCCGCCAAAACCGCTAAATTCAGTTTTTCCGCCAAAATCGAAAATCATTTTTTCCCGCTAAAACCGCAAAACTTCGTTTTCCCGCCAAAACCGCGAAATTCAGTTTTCCCACCAAAGCCGCAAAAATCAGCTTTCCCGCCAAAAACCGCAAAATTCCGTTTTCCCATCAGAATCGCGAAATTTCGTTTTCTCGCCAAAACCGCGAAATTCAGTTTTCCCACCAAAGCCACAAAAATCAGCTTTCCCGCCAAAACCGCAAAATTCCGTATTTCCGCCAAAACCGCGGAATTTCATTTTCCCGCCAAAACAACAAAATTCAGTTTTCCCGCCAAAACTGCAAAATTCAGCTTTCCCGCCAAAGCCGCAAAAATCAGCTTTCCTGCCAAAACCGCAAAATTCTGTTTTCCCGCCAAAACCGCGAAATTTCGTTTTCCCGCCAAAACTGCAAAATTCAGTTTTCCCGCCAAAGTCGTAAAAATCAGGTTTCCCGCTAAAACCGCAAAGTTCTGTTTTCTCGCCAAAATCGCGAAATTTATTTTTCCCGTCAAAACCGCAAAAGTCAACTTTCCCTCCAAAAACGCAAAATTCGTTTTCCCATCAATACCGCGAAATTTTGTTTCTCCCGCCAAAATCGCAAATTCCGTTCTCCCTCCAAAACCGCAAAATTCCGTTTAAATAGGCTGACTATGTATACATTTATATGTATTTTTTCATTGCATAAAAATTAAATGTGCTAACCCTGGTACCAGTCCTAACCCTTACTGAAATAAAGTTAAAATAGGGTTGGACTACAATAGGGCTGGGTTTATTCTAAATAAAAAAGGATCAGACCCTAGCCTTGAATTTAACATCCTTACCCATCACCTAAAGGAGACAACACACAAAAAATTGAACAAAATTACTAAAAAGTCAAATATAGCAACCATACATCCGCGTAACTCACAGATAAAGCTAGTATAACTAAAGGCGATAACACGACGTAGAATTGCCCACATCACAAGAGCTCAAAAGGTAGAAGATGAGGTCACTTGGAGATTTAAAATTAGCACGTGAGAGAAATTAGTAAGTTTATAAATTAATGGGCTTTTTAAAATTTAAAAGCCCAAATGTAATAATCTTTCTCCCTCCGATACTCGTCGACGTCGGCGATCAACAGTCGGTGACCGGACACCTCAAATAAAGTTCGATTTTGATCTTCTTAGATAGTTTTGAGAAGTTTCGCTTCGGATAAATTCTTCACCATGGACGAGTATCAGGAGATGGAAGGATTCAATATGGACAACGATTACGAAGGAGGTCGATGGGAGGATAACGAATTCTTCAACGAAAAGAGGAAGGAGAAGCGGAAACAAACCACTGACGGCGATGGTGGTCGGAGGAAGAGGCGTAAGGATCGGGTTTCGGGAAGGGAACCTGACTTAACCAAACCTGTTACTTTTGTTTCTACAAATACGGTTATGCCGAATCAAGAGATTGGTAAGGATTCTAGAGAGCATGACGATGAGAAAGATAGTGATGAGATCGAAATCGGTAATGTTATCGATGAGGATGGTGAAGTTAGAGGTGTTGGATTAGGGTTTAATGTGACTGCTTTCAATGAGGAGGAAAATCTTTTGCCGGGTGCATTGGGGAAGAAGATAGCTGAAGGAGCAAAGATGAGAGGGAAGAAAGCCAAGATGGAGAAGAAAGGTCAAGAGGGAGTGAAGAGAGGGAAGAAGGATGATACTTTAGGTAGTGATATAGGTAAGTTTGAGAAATATACTAAAGGAATTGGTATGAAGCTGCTTGAAAAGATGGGTTACAAGGGAGGTGGGCTTGGGAAGAATCAGCAAGGTATTGTAGCTCCTATTGAAGCACAGTTGAGGCCGAAGAATATGGGTATCGCGTATAATGATTTCAAGGAGGCAAAGTTGCCTGATTTAAAGAAGCTAGAGGAGAAGAAGACGGCTGCTGTCAGCATCAATGAAAATGATCAGAATCATGGTGTTAGAGGAGGGAGAAATCTTTGGAAGAAGAAGAAGAAGGCGAGGAAGGAAGTTTATGTCACGGCAGAGGAGTTGTTGGAGAAGAAGCAGGAAGAAGGTTTCGGTGGCGGGCAGACCATTCTTGATATGCGAGGACCACAACGTCGGGTTGTGACAAATTTGGAAAACTTAAGTGCAGAGGAGAAAGCAAGAGAAGCAGATGTTCCAATGCCAGAATTACAACACAACTTGCGACTGATTGTTGATCTAATCGAATACCAAATTCAAAAGATTGATAGAGACTTGAGGGACGAGAGAGAATCAGCCTTGAGCTTGCAGCAGGAGAAGGAGATGCTTATAGAGGAGGAAGAGAAACAAAAAAGAACCTTAGAAAATATGGAATATATTGCAGATGAAATAAGTCGAATCGAGCTGGAGAATTTGTCTTTGGATTCACTTGCTACTCGTTTTGAGGACCTGCAAACAAGCTACCCTGATGACTATAACCTTTGTAACTTGTCAACCATTGCCTGCTCACTCGCTTTGCCTCTCTTTATCAAGATGTTTCAGGGTTGGGACCCTCTTAGTGATGCATTGCATGGTCTCAAGGCTATATCTTCTTCTTGGAGAAAGCTATTGGAAGTCGAGGAAAATCAAGATATCTGGGTAGTCGCAGCAACGCCTTATAGTCAACTAGTCTCGGAGGTTGTATTACCTGCTGTGCGAACAGCAGGCATCAATACCTGGGAACCTAGAGATCCTGAGCCGATGCTTAGATTTTTAGAGATGTGGGAAAACTTTCTGCCTTCATCAGTCTTGCATACGATTTTGGACACAATAGTGCTGCCAAAATTGTCAACTGCTGTTGAATATTGGGACCCACAAAGGGAAGTTGTTGCGATCCATGTCTGGGTGCATCCTTGGCTGCCAAAACTTGGTCAGAAGTTGGAGTCTCAGTATCAGACCATTCGGATGAAGTTGAGTAATGTTCTTGATGCTTGGCATCCTAGCGATCCATCTGCCTACATGATTCTTTCACCGTGGAAGACTGTTTTTGATGCTACAAGCTGGGAACAACTTATGCGCCGTTACATAGTCCCAAAACTCCAGGTGGCTTTGCAAGAGTTTCAGATAAACCTGGCTGACGAGAATTCAGACCACTTTGCTTCGGTTATGGAGTGGGTATCTGCAGTACCTATACATCTAATGGTTGATATGATGGAGAGGTTCTTCTTCCCCCAATGGCTGGATGTGTTGTATCATTGGTTGCGTTCTAAACTGAGGTTTAAGGAGATCCATAAATGGTATTATCATTGGAAAGGGTTAATCCCACAAGAGCTTTCAGCAAACGAGAGGATCCGTATCCAGTTAACTCGTGGTTTAAATATGTTGATGGAAGCTGCTGAAGGAGTTGAAGTGTCACAGCCAAGGGCAATGGCTCACGAGGGTAGACAGTTCGAGCCCGCTCAGGCCAAAGCGCAGGTAGATAGTTCTGAGGTGCTACGGAGTTTGAAAGAAGTCTTGGAAGTATTTGCGCAGGAGAACGAGTTGATGTTCAGACCGAAACCGAACAGAATGCACAATGGCCTTCAAGTTTATGGGTTTGGGAAGGTGAGTGTGATTATAGACACAGTTGACCAGAAGAACCAGAAGCTGTTGGCTCAGAAAAATGGAGATTGGTTGCTTGTTACTCCTGATGACTTACTAAGGATGCACGACAATGCATCTGTTTCTTGAAAATGATAGATTAGATTTTGTTTTATAAAAGTTTTGGTTCTAATGTATAAAAACAAATTTTTTCTCCTTTCTTAAATTTCATATCTTGATTTTATTTTTAGATAACAAAAACAAAAGATCTTATGTAAAAGTATACACGTTTTTTGTTGGTTCTTTCTTCATAGAGAGCACCTAGAAGAAGCAAGTAGATAAATACAACAGATGATGTTCAACGAAACCTATACAAACGTTTTGCGAGTAACACAAGAAGATAAAACTGATCAATCACCACTCCTCTGCACCTTTAGATACACCCAGAATCACCGCGATCGTTGCAAGAATAGCCTGCAATGTTTTACACACGAATAAACCATTTTGATTGAGTCCAATGGGGTTCCAAAGAAAAAATGTGAAAGAGAACGGATAGAGGGAGCATTGAGAAAAGTTACAGCAATAGTGCAAGCAATGTATCCTGGTTTCTCCCTGTGATCAAGCCTTCTTCCAAACATCATTATGAACAATCCGATATACCAAGGGATAGCTCCAAGGAAAAATCCAACTATGAACCTTCAGCAACATCAAATATTTTTTTCAGTCTCGATTAGAATTTAAGTACCAGGACATGTTAAAAAAGAAAAGCAAGTGTACATAGCATAGCAGCCATGTGAGACAGGGATTCAGAAAATTTTGAAGGATGAACAAGAAGGAACTTACAGGAACCATCCAAGACCAATTCCACAGCAAGGAAGGCGGCGTTGTGGTCTCACGGTAACAGGTCTTCCTTCAGCAACGCCATAGACTGAAAATAAAACAATAAGAAAAGAGTAAACATACATCGATGCATTTGAACAAGACAGAGAGAGAATGAGACAATGACATATGTTACCTTGAAGATTATAGCACAAACCAAAGACAACCCAAATTTAAAATCTCATCAATGTTCCTTTTACTTCAAAGTGTTATGCTAATGCTAACTAGCTCCTTAATATCAAATCAAGTTTTGCAATTACCCTATTGTTAATCCACATCATATTGTCTTCTCAATGAACGACAAAGATGTTACATTTTTCACACACAGATCCTTTCCGTAACAAGCAATGACGACAAAGGGTTCCATTTAAGTACAATACAGAGTTTGATCTCAACTCAAACAAACAATAATCAATTTAAAGTCACCAGCAAACTGTTGATTGAAATCCCTAATTGGAACAAACCCTAAATTGGTTTCTCTAGCGAAGAAAAACACGATCCTGTCATTCCCCTGTGATCAAATTAGATTCTTACAAAACATAGTTTCAGAAGAAAAAAGATACTACGGAAGAGAAACTTCAACAATTTTTCATGACCTAAGATTATTGATCTGCGAAAATTGAATCAACATATACAAAATTCAAGATGCTTAAACATCACAAGTGGAGGAAGAAAGCTACCTGGAACAGTTTGGTAGCCATGGGCGTAATAAGGAGCGGAGGAATCGTAAACGCCAGGAGGCGGCGAAGGTTGAGGAAACCCAGTCACCGGCGGCGAATTCTGCGGCGGAGGGTAATTGGAAACACCTTGAAACGTACCATATTGATGATGCTGGGTACTTTCCTCCGAAGCTAATCCTCTGCTTTTATCTTCTTCTCCATGACCCATCTTCCTCCTCCTTCTTCTTCTTCCTCTCTCTCTCTCTCTCTCTCTCAATCAGAGATTGCAAGGCGTTGAAGAAGAACAAGTCTTTTGTTAAAACACTATTATTATTTGCTTACAGACCCTACATAACGTTTATTTTCCAATTTGGACCACAAGATATTATTCTTATGATTTACACCCACCGACTGCAATTGCATTGTTTGACTAAGGTTTTTAAACAAATACGATTAATTACTAATTATATGGTAGTTTTGTATAAATATTAAATTCATTCATCGAAGCTTGGAGTCGTAAGAAGAAATATAAAATGAATTAATGTTCTTAATCTCTCTTTCTAACCAAATGAGATTATTGATATAACCTTCAATCATTTGTTTTTCTTAAGCTAATGAAAAAAATAATACAAACAGAGAAGTTTCAGACATCTGTCACAGTCCGTTGTCCTTTTCTCTTCCTTATCTAAATTTCGTAATTAGTACTTCTCGCAACTATCAGCTTCGTTGTTAAACTTCAATCAGTGGAGTTTGCTTTATCTTTAAGAAAAAACCTTCAAAATTATATTATTTCTATGAAAAAAAAATTTAGTAACACAAATTTGTGCACCTTCTGTATTATTTCTCTCATTATACACAAAATGAAAAAAAAAATTCTGGATTTTTCTGATGCATAAGATGTGATACTCTCAACCTATTGATTAAACAATTTACAAGAAGGACCATCAAAGAAAATTAAAAAAAAATTGCAAAACATGAGGAGCATTGTGTAAAAAACGAAAATAGAAACCAAACCTTTCTTCAACAAGCACAAATATCATGAGAGCAATCTTGGCCACAATCATCATCATCATCAATGGAGTCAGAGAATCCTTGGTTACTCGAGACTGTAATGATCATTACTTTAACTTCTTCCGGTTCAATAAGATTCTTCCTTAGGTCACTCATCAAGTCTTGGTTAGTTCTTGTCTCTGTCATGAAGCTCTGAAGAATGGAGAAGCAAGTAAAACAACAAAACACTAAATTGATTGCAAACAACGCGATGCAGAGCATCACGACGATAGTATTGTAAGTATCCATTCTTCTCTCGAAATAATCATGATGGTTTGGTTTACAAGAAAACAAGAATCATTCAAATGGAGATATCCAAAAAGCTATTCAAAATTTCCAGAGAAAAGTGGAACAAGAACCAATATATATGTAATATGTGTAAATGTTGATTGACTCTCTTGTCCTCTGAATATATAAGAAGAAAGCTTTAAAATCTGAATGTTTTGTGAGTGTTTGTGTTCATCTTTATATAAGAAGAAAGGTAAAGGATAAAGAAAACATTTCTTTTTTGGGTCTACGGTGGAGAAGAGATTTTTCAAAAGATAAAGGTGGCAAGCATGACAAAACCATTTGTCTATTTCTTTCTTTTTCCTACCAAATTTGTTAGTTTTTCCATAGAGAAAAAAAATATATTTATTGTTTTAAAAAATCATAAATTAGTCCACGTTACTAAGTTCTAGACAACTTCAGATAACAAGCTACAGAATACAACAGAGACAGATCATGTTCTATTGTGTTTTTATATAGAGAATTGTATTCTTGTTACACTAACCATATATCAGAGTAATTGGTTTCACCAGAAAAATTTACTATCAGAGATTGGCAATAGCTTTATGAAGAGATCCATCACCATCTCTTTATTCATGGTGTGCTAATGAATCTGATATAAGGGTCTGAAGAATTCAAAGTAAGACTTGTGGCAATCTGAATTAGTAAAAACTAGACTTGTTCTTCCACTTATCTGATTCATAAGTAATTTATCACAATAACCACACAACTTTATCATTGACTAATTGCATTTTAGCTATATTGCAACTCCACACATTATTATATCTAGAGAGACTCAGAAATTGTCAAATCTATCATAAGGAACATTTTGTAGGGGCAGCTATGAGTTCGAGAGCCATGAACAAATAAATACAGATTACAAAACATTAAAACTTTACCTGTTAAATCGTTGTCAAGTCTTTTGCATTGAACTTTCTCCTTTTGGATATCAAAACTTTTGCCCAATTCATACAGCAAGAAACCCAAAGACATATCCTGCATCAAAACACAATTGACATATATAATTAAAACAAGTCAAATGTTTTTATAATATGGCAAAAGATTAAAACAAGAATATGTTTATATGCCAATGACTTCCCCAAGTTGCAGAAAAAAAAAAGAGAGATTCAGATGAGTAAGGCAGTCATCAATGTTTACACAGAGAACCACCTTCAGCTAAGAGCTGGGCAGTTCTTAAGTCTCTTATTCAGCCATTACAGTTTTCATCATAATCCCCAAACTCGAGTTAAAACCAATACAAATTTTTTGTTAAAAAACAAAAACAAAAAGCTTTGAAAAAATGGTCTCAAACACTAAGACAAGTGATTAAACGCAGAAGATTTTATCAAAGTAATCTACAAAGTTTCTAAAGGAAACTGAAAAACAAAGAATCTTAAAGACAAAAGTGGGAAGAAAGCAACTTTCCTTTCAGCCATTTTGTCGAACAACTGATGTGCAGATTTCGACATATTTTAGCTGAGCTAAGGATCCATCCACGTTGACTTGGAGCACTTTCAAGAATTATTCGGCTGGGGTAGTTTTGTAAATAAGGGTTCAAGATCTGTTCCCGTCCCAAATATATTCGGGTCGGGTTGTGTCTGTAGATTTTCTTGTTGCCGATTTAAATTTTGTAGAAAAAGATACAAAGAAAGAGAGGAATTTTGATAAAATGAAATTTAACAATTGCTCTGAAACCAAACACAGAGATCATCAAGACCAAAAGGCACTCGACTTAAGTTTCCCTAAAAAGATTCTAAACATACTTAAGAATCATGGAGGTTCACAAACAGAATCCTCTCTACTCTCTTCCTACTACCAATAACTATAAGTTCGATCCTGATCATCCATAAATTCTCCGTTAGTCTCATAATTTACATACATACTCTGCGGGTAGTAGTAGTCGTGGGGCGACGATGATGATGGTGGCGGTGTTGAGTCCATTACCACCGAGTTGTTATGGCTCGTTTCTTCCTCGACGAAATATCGGGTTTCAGGTTTGGTACCTGAGAACATCCTGCAAGCGACCGTGTTGTGTGGCGATGGCTCCACGTTGTGGTATAAGTTGTTGAAGATTGAGGAGAATGGAGAAGAAGAGTCTACGACGTGGCAGACATCAGTGTAGTCTACGGTGCTGAAAGAATCTCTGGTTGATTCTGTGGTGAAAGAAGCTTCGTCTGAGCTTGTGAAGAGAGACCATTCGCTTGACGATGAAGCTGTGCTGTTGTGGCCTGCTCTCGTTTTGAAGTGGTTAACTGGTTTCCGCTGTTCCTTCATCTCGTTTTTTGGGTGCGAATGCTGAAACTGAGCTTTTTTATTGTGTTCTCCCCTTTGAGGACGTGGATACGATCTGCCAGAATTGTATTGTCAGAATTCGTGACCCCGGAATGAAGAAAAACTGTTTGAAGTCGCAAACCAGTACATTTTTACCTCATGTAGAACAACATATAAGCTCCTTCTGACATAACTTGAGTCGTTGGCACTCGATGGATCTGCAGAGTTTTACAAGAAGATCACACAAGTTCAAAAACCAGTTGGCTCTAAGGAAGAAAGGGATGCAAATTAGTTTTTTACCTCGGAGTCATCAATTCTGAACCAATTGCCTCTCAAATCTTTGACATAGGAAATGTAATGTCCCGAGAAAGATGCGTTGAGAGTATCCAAGTGAACTATAACAGCGTAAAGCATATAAAGTGGAGGAACATCTCCGGTTCTTGTCATGAAAGGAATCATGTCCAGCATTTCAGGAAAACTTATACATTTGTTAATTTTCCCGTATCTTCCTTCCTGTATAGACAAGAGTTTTAATAGTACATACAAGATTTCTCTAAAAAAACAGAGTAGCAAAGAGTAAAATATGTCGTCATCTTTAAGTAATTCATACCTGGAATCTCTTAAGAACAATTGTGAGAATGTTCGGAGCTTCATGAATGCTCAATTCTTTCCTCGCTCTAACATATCCAGAGCACCTTGATTTTTAAACAAATTTTTTAAAAACTACATTTTAGATACAATACCACAAAAGATGGACAAGCAATGTCATTTTCTTTTGGATCTAACCTGCTGCATCTATACATATTTTCTCCATCGAGATCTTCTGGTCTAGTAAACTGCGTCAAGGCGTCTTGAAGAGATTCTACCCAACCGTATATCTCTAATGTGAGATCCATTATATTCTCGTATCTTTCTGATTCATGATCACACCTCAAGCATTTCACCTTCGTTAACAGCAGAAACAATCAGAACGTGTGAAGTCAAAGTAGACATAGATCGTTGAGCAAGGAGATTTAAACACCTTTGAGCGGAGACGTCCACCAAACATGTGTTGAACTAACGTTGTTTCTTGCAGTCTTGGATCCACTTTAGTCTCACCTCCAAGTCTCTCCAGACATATGGATTGCATAGAGGCAACCAAAAGCCTAGATCCAAGTCAAAAGAATATGAAAATTTCATGAGCATCAACATCAAACAGTGAACTATAATCACATTAAGGAGAAAGGATCCACAAGGTCAAATCTGAAAGGACCATGAAACCTTAAGAACTCGTGAGCATCTTCTTGACTCCCATCACCAATCTGACAACTTATACTTCGCATGTGTGAGAGAATTCTGCTAGCAGAAAGTGGACCTCCAGATTCTCTAAGCATCATCACATGTTGCTCAAGTTCACACATAAGACACCAATCTTTTCTAGAACCTATTGCAAACGAATAACATCATCTTTGTTAGAAGTAGCTAACTGAATCTGCAACAATTTATGCTACAAGATTAATTGGGAAAAGCATTACATGATCTCGAATGCGATCTTCGAAGCAAATAAGCAACAAGTGGTTTTGTACATGTTAAGGACTGCAACACAGCGTTTGCATAGCAACTGGAGAAGAAAGATAATAGTAAATCAAAAAAGCATATACACCGGTAAGTACATTTGCACAAGATGGATCTTCCTATGACAAAACCATTCCTCAATTTTGCAGTTAAAACAGATTGAAAAGACGTTACTGAGAGAATACCTGTTTCCACAATTTACGAGGCCCCGAGGTGATATGTTAAACACTTCACACTGAAAGAATTTAACAAATTCCTCATATGGTAAAAGCATCTGAAACATAAGAGTTATCGACTCAGAAAGTAGCAAACTAAAGATATAAAGTTGAATAAAGAGACAATAATATCACAAGGGAACTAACTTTCAGGTTCTTATTTTGATTATCATGCTTTGTGGAATTTTTTAAACCCATCATCTTCATTAGTCCCATGGTTGAGGAGATACCATTGCTCTCCTCAGTAATGCCAGTATCCTTTGACCTAGCAGTCTCTGGATTATATATACAAACATGAGATACTACAAAAGGATTTTTATGTCAAAGGAAAACTCCGAGACATTCACTTGATACTGCAGCTACTTGTCCTTTCTTACTTGTCTCTGTGCATGCTTGTTCTCCAGATTTGTGCAGTGTAGTTCTGGTCCCTGCTTAATTCAATCCACATTAGAGGCTGCAAATCTCAAGCTAAATTAGAGTAAGTTTTATAAGCTTGTGTTATTAGGCCTCACCGTTTGCTGGAAACGGGGCATTTGGACAACCAAAAGAGCATCTTGCTTCCAAACTGTTTTCGCGTTTGTGACTTTCCTGCACACCACTTACAAAAGCTTGTCCAGTCGTTTGCATACCAGAGTTGTCAACAGAATGCCTTCTAGGATTTGTTTCCACAGCATAGCTGCTGCTTTTCATCTGCAAGCAAGATCACCAATTCTAAATTTCATGCACTAAGCCGACTTTTAGCAGGAAAGCATAAGTGTTTAGGCTTCTATTAATAGTGGGAGATGAATGCTTAAGAACAGCTTACCTTATGTTTAGTGTGACCCTTCTTTTTATCACCACCAGCACAAGCAGCTTCACCAGGCGAAACTTCTTCAAAGGAATCGAACACAGTTGTATTGTCTCTTCTGGATGATTCTCGGTTGGACTGGGAAGAGCCCTGTTTTCCTACGCTTTTTCTCCCTTGCGTGTTGACTTGTGGCGTAATATTAATCTGAGAGATGCCCAAGCTTGCAAATTCTACAGAATCTTTTGAAGTCTTTCCCTTTGCTGCCTGCTTAGTGTTGTTATTATACATTGTAGAGTCCATGTCGTGATCGTGTAAAATAGAACTTTTTTCAAAGGATATCCTCTCAGATGAAGGAGAACAAGTCTCCACCGGGACACATTCATCTTTATGAGCTAACCTCCAATGAATTATTTGGCAATTGCCAGAGCTACAAGCGTCAAAAATCAAGAACCTAATTAAAAGATTCAAAGAGAAAGAAAGAAAAACCGAGAAACATATCTGAAATCAAAACGATGTCGAGATATACCAGTATCTAACAGATTTGCATCTCGAGCAACGTGTCTTAGCAGGACAAAAACACCTCGCACATAGATGTAACTCATTATTATTATTGAAAGGAACCACAACTGGGATCCCAGATGCAGCAGCTACGGAATCAGATCTCTGCTCAGCTTCAGTGCCACCGGCACAATCCACAAACTCAGCTCTTACAGCACCACTTGCAGCAGAAGCAATCTTGGTCTTGGTTCTTAAAGCCCTATTCTCAGTAGCCGCAGGCTCAAATCTTACACCCCTATGCGCATTAAGAACAGTCTCAGCTCTTAAAGCTTCTTCAGCTGCCATCTGAGCCAGCAAGTTAACCCTCCCTCTCTTTTCAGAAACGTCACTCCATTTCCCTAATAATATATAAGCTACAACAGGAAGTACAACCAAAACCAAGAACAATAATGGTATGTCGGCTCCCTTTGGTTCGAGCATGTCCTCAGACACGCATTCATGACCTGATTCACAGCTAGAGCGAGAGCCTCTTCGACACTACATATATTGAGACAACCATAAATCCTCGACTCTCAATCCTGATAGGTACCAAGATCTATCTCCAAGTTAAGGTCGCAAAGCTAATTTAATTACTCGGAACAAGGATAGCACTGCAATAGAAAAACACCAATAGAATGAATACAGTTTTCTACAGAAGAAACATTTGTCTATGAATATTAAAGAATTCAATAGATCGATTCCCAGGCATGAGACCGTAATCAAACCGTTACTCATAAACTGAAGAATTAGAGAATAATGCAAGCAAAATCCAGTGAAAACCCATCTGATATACAGATTCAACAGAACTCAGACTGTTTCTTCTATACGAAGCTCATACAAATCAACAAGAAACCACTTCTAATCTCTCAAATCATACAAATCCCAACCAAGCAGAATGAAGCATCGCACTAAAGAACCCTTGGGCCTGCTAAATCCTCGATTCAAAGTAAAAACAAGTCGGAAAGATTCCAAATTTCAGACATGAAACAAGTGCTTTGACTAAGAACTTGTGCGAAACACGAACGATCCAAAGAAGGCCCAAATCGTTCAGACCCTAGCACATTATTCTACTAAGCAGCTAAACAAAATTAGTCCTAAAATCTTCAAATGGAGACGAATCTAAGGTTCATGAAATCATCCATTGCTCTCGAATCTAACATTCAAGTACCCATTACACTAGTTCAAGAAGAAATTTGACAAAGATGAAACTTAGAACAAAGTCCAACAGGAGGAAAGTGTCGAGCTTTATAGGAATTTGGGTATTACCTTAGTTAGAGAGATGAATGTAGAAGAAAGGAAACCCTAATTTCACCCTTATCTTCTACCTTTCAGCTTCTTCAGCTTGGAAAAAGATGCTTTGATTCCTCGAATGGGTAAGAAACAAACAGTTTCTCTCTCTCTACCTTTGCATTACACTTTCTCTCTCCTCGGCCTGTGTTGTATATGCTCTCTTCGTTTTCACACTCTTCTCATACATGATACTACTACTCTTGTCCCTCTCCGTCTTTCAGAATTGCTGTTAAAAAAACTAATAATAACCATATAAAGTAGACAATAAATATAATTATAAACTATAGACTATTTTGGCTATTAAACAAAATATGTAAGTAGATATTAGCTGGAAAATTTATGGAATATTTCTCTTGCTATTAAAAAAAATTACAGAAAGGAATATTTGTTTTGGGTTTTTCCATTGTCTTTTTTTTTTCTTTTTTTGTTTTAATGGTTTTTCCATTGTCCTAAAACAATACATGTCACGTTAGATTTTTTTTGGAAGGTCTAAACTAGATTTGTTAGAATGTTTACCCTAATACTTTTTGACAGGGAACCACGTAAGTTTCTAAAAGTATGAAAACGACTGTTGTCAAAAATCTCAAATTATATCGGATGCCGATAATTTTTTTTTTATAATTATGGTTATAATTATTCTTTTCCATTATTTAAGTCTTACACATTGTACGAATCTAGTCTTGAATCGAACCTTAGATTCACTTGTCTTTTCTAATCTATGCTTGTATTTGACTAAATCTAAGAACATGAAAGCTAAACTAAGAACACCGAGAGTTAACGAGTTCGGAGATAAACTCCTACGTCTCGTCGGCGATGTCACCGGAATCCACTAGCCAAGCTTACGCTTGAATCTCTCTCTCTCTCTCTCTCTCTCTCTCTCTCTCTCTCTCTCTCTCTCTCTCTCTCTCTCTAGTTTGTTACAACATAATCAAGAATGAAGAAGAACTCTCATCGACTCGCCCTCTAAGCTAAAAGAGATCATGGCTTTATACTTAACCATTTACAAGTTTTGTCTCACTCACATGAGCAACACGTGACCTTCTAGTCTCTTTAGAAGTAAACCCTCTAACCCAGAGAGAGAGTATATTATACTTAAAGAGATTACAAAGAAACTTAGCTAAAAGGACACATACTCTTCAAAACTCCACCTTGTCCTTTAGCTGATGATATTGTGCTAGTTGTACTTGGATTCCCATCACCGGATTCCGCAAGCATCCTGCTCACTCTTCATCACACCCTTATGATCCCTCTGATACTTCTCACAGAGGCTTGAGTATAAACTTTACTCAGCCCGAACTTTCCAGCTCAGCTTGTTGCCCAAGGAGGCAACATAGTCACTTTCTTGAGACTCTAAGTAGCTCCAAGGCTTCTTGGAGCTTTCCTATAAGCATAATCTTTGTGAACGCATCAGCTGGATTATATGCAGTTGCTATCTTGACTACCCTTATAACTCCATCATTGATCAAGTCTCTAACAAAATGAAATTTCACCGCCATGTGTTTTGTCCTTTCATGAAACACGACATTCTTTGCTAAGGCTATAGCACTTTGTGAATCACAGTGCATACTGATAGTCTTCTGAGGTACTCCAAGTTCTTCAGCAAGACCTCTAAACCAAATTGCTTCCTTAGCTGCCTCTGTCAACGCAATATACTCAGCTTCTGTGGATGATAATGCAATCACCTTCTGCAGCCTAGACCTCCAACTAATAGTATTTCCTCCAACTGTAAACACCATCCTTGTTGTTGATCTCCTTTTATCCAAATCAGCAGCATAGTCTGAATCTACATAACCTTGAACCACAAACTCTTCCTGTTTCCTGTAGCACAACTTCAGATCCAATGATCCACTTATGTATCTGAAGATTCATTTTACAGCCTGCCAGTGTTCCTTTACTGGTTTGCTTATGAACCTGCACACCAAGCCTACACAATAAGCTAAGTCTGGTCTCGTGCCTATCATTGAATACATTAAACTCCCAACAGCTCCTCTGTAGTCTACATTTTTCATATATTCTTTCTATAGCTCCACCTCTTTTTCTGATATTGTTCTCAACTTAAAGTGAGTACCCATTGGTGTTGCTACATACTTAGCCTGATCCATGTTGAAGTTTCCTAACACCTTCTGCAAATAATTCTGCTGAGAAATTGTAAGCAAACCCTTTGCTCTGTCTCTACTAATCTCCATACCCAGTATCTTCTTAGCTTCTCCTAAATCTTACATTTCAAATTCACCTTTCAAGAGATCCTTCAACTTAACTATATGACATTTGTCCTTAGAAGCTATAAGTATGTCATCTACGTAAAGAAGAAGATAGACATACTCATGCTCCCTCAACTCCTTGAAATAGATACAACTGTCATAGTTGGTTCTACTATATCCAGCTGCTATAACGAACTCATTGCATCTACAATTCCACTGCCTAGGAGATTGTCTTAATCCGTATAGAGACCTCTTTAGTAAGCATACCTTGTCAAGAGACCTTTTATCTACATAGCCCTCCGGTTGCTCCATGTAGATTTGCTCTTCCAAGTGCCCATGGAGAAAGGCAGTCTTAACATCCATCTGCTCCAACTCCATGTCGTAGTTAACCATTAGTGATAAAACAAACCGTATTGACACATGTTTTACAACCGGGGAGAAAAACTCTTGAAAGTCAACACCAACCTTTTGTGAGTAGCCTTTGGCTACCAATCTTCCTTTAAACATGATACCCTCTACCTTTGTTGCACCAACTTTTCTTCTGAAAACTCATTTACATCCTATGGGTTTATGACCTTTCACTCTATCCACTAGTACCCATGTCTTGTTCTTCTTAAGTGACATCATTTTATCATCTGCAGCATCACTCCAAAGATCACTGTCAGAGTCCATCATAGCCTCTTTGTAACTTGAGGGTTCTGTTTTACCACCATCCTCTGTTGCTAAACCTGCAAAACCAACAAACTCATCTTCCTCATCATCACAAAATATTTCATAATCTTTAAACCTGGTTGGGACTTTTGTCTGTCTCTTAGGCCTTTCGACAAGGGACTGTTGTTCGGTTGAACTCATGTCCCCTGTGTCCCCACTTGCAGACTGATGAGAGGATGACTGCTGGTTTTGATCTACTTGATCATCCAAGTGATCATGTTCACTTTCTCCACCTTGATGCAAGCTTTCTTCTTCATTTTTATTTCCTGTAGAATAAACATCAAGAGAGTCAGTAACTGTTATAAGATAGAGGTTAGAAGACTTACCTGAAGCAGTTTCTGCTTTTATATCTTTGAACATGGTGTCTTCTTTGAAAACCACGTTCCTGCTTATTATGACTTTCTGTTCTTCCATCATCCAGATCCTATATCCCTTCACACCTTCAGGGTATCCTAGGAAGATTCCTCTCTTAGCTCTATGACTCAGCTTCCCTTCATCATTGTGACAGTAAGCCAAGCATCTAAATCTCCTAAGCCCTTTTAGATCTAGCAATGCTGAAGTCCAGAGCTCATTTGGTATTTTAAAGTCTAAAACCGATGATGGAGACTTATTGATGAGATACACAGAAGTTGAGGTTGCTTCTGCCCAAAACCTTTGACCTAAGCCACTCTCACTAAGCATGCTTCTCACTTTATTCATGATTGACATGTTTAACCTTTTTGAAACCCCATTCTGTTGTGGGGTGTATGTGCAGGTTCTGTGCCTTACCACACCTTCTTCTTTGCAGAACTGATCAAATCTAAAGTTGCAGAATTCCAGACCATTGTCTGTGCGTAATTTCTTTACCTTCCTTTCTACTTGAGTTTCTAACATCTTCTTCCATTCAACAAACTTACCAAATGCCTCACCTTTGGTTCTTAAGAAGTATATCCAAGACTTCCTTTGACCAATCATCAATAAATGAGACAAAATATTGATATTGGTTCAAGCTGGGTGGTACATTGGGTGATCCCCAGAGATCAGAGTGCACATAGTCTAGTTTATCTCTGGTTACATGTTGTGTAGGACCAAAACTAACCCTGTGTGTTTTTCTTATCACACAGTCCTCACAGAATCTCATTACTGAGACTTTGTCATTTTCTAGACAGCCCTTCTTAACTAGCATATCTAGACCCTTCTGTCCAATGTGTCATAGTCTACTATGCCATAAACTTGTACTATCTTCTTCTGTTGAATGTTTTGTGGTATCACCCACAGCTGCAGAACACACACTTGAGCTTCTGGCAAATCCTTGAAGAGAGTACAACGCATCTTCTCCCTTTCTTTTACCTCTCATGCACCCTTTGACTACCTTAAGGACCCCATTACCTCCCTTAAACTCACACCCTTTGTTTTCTAAGGTTCCTAAAGATATCAGGTTCCTAGATATTTCTGGCATGTACCTAACCTCACTAAGCACAAAGGTTGTTTCATCTGGGTTCTAAAATCTAACTGATCCAATACCCCTAACACTAGAGCAATAATCATTTGCCATCTTAACTCTACCTGAAGCCTTCTGATCCAACTCAATGAAGAATTCCTTTCTAGGTGTCATATGGAATGAGCAACCAATATCCATAATCCACTCATCTTGATTCTCATCATCCTGAGACAAGTTAATTAACCTTTGAAGATATCAGTCCCACTAAGTCTTGAGCATCATCTTTGACATGAGCAGACTCTCCTCTGTCTTGGGAGCCATTTTTGTGCTTATTTCTGTCTAACCACTTGTAGCATTGTTTCTTTTAATGCCCCTCCTTGCCGCAGATCCAATACACTCTTTTTCCATCCTTGGACTTAGACTTGCCTCTTGATTTATTCTTCCCATTTTGACTGTTCCCTTGATTTCCTCTTGCCTCTGTTCTTCCCCTGACTAGATACACTTCAGAGACATTCTTGGAACCAGTCTTCTCTCTAAGATCTTTCTCCTTGGAACGAATGGCCCCTGAAACATCTTCCAGTTTGATCGCTTCTCTACTATACTTCAGAGTCTCCTTTAAAGACACATATCTTGCAAGAAGCGAATTCAGTAATAGTATTGCTTGAACTTCTTCATATACCTCTATGCTTAAATGTCCTAGATCTCCGATAAGCTTGAGAAAATCATCGATGTTCTCATCTATAGTTCTACTTTCTTGCATCTTAAAGGAGTATAGTTGTAGCTGAGAGTATACCCGATTTGGTAGAGACTTAGACATGTACAGGCGTTCAAGAAGCGACCAGGTTTCTGCTGCCGTCTTACACTTCTCAATTTTCCTCTATACACGATCTCCTACATTCAGCAGGATAGTATTCATTTCTCTTTCACATCTCTCAGCTATGGCCTCCTCTTCTCCGATCTTCTTCTTTGCCGTCTCTGGATCTTTACCGATCTCTTCTGTCTTCGTCGATCCCGCTGATCTTTCTAGGACATCCTTTAACCCTAGTACACTCAGATGCGCATACATACTGCGCTTCCAGAGAGTGAAATCGCCATATCCATCGAATCGATCCACATCAAGTCTATACCCAGACATCTCCTTCGTTGCGTAGATCTCGATCTTGACCTTGCGTCTTTCTTTCTCTCAATACCTTGCTCTGATACCAATTTGTACAATTCTAGGCTTGAATCGAACCTTAGATTCACTTGTTTCTTCTGATCTATGCTTGTATTTGACTGAATCTAAGAACAGGAAAGCTAAACTAAGAACACCGAGAGTTAACGAGTTCGGAGATAAACTCCTACGTCTCGCAGGCGATGTCACCGGAATCCACTAGCCAAGCTTACGCTTGAATCTCTCTCTCTCTAGTTTGTTACAACAGAATCAAGAATGAAGAAGAACTCTCATCGACTCGCCCTCTAAGCTAAAAGAAACCATGGCTTTATACTTAGCCATTTACAAGCTTTGTCACACTCACATGAGCAACACGTGACCTTCTAGTCTCTTTAGAAGTAAACCCTCTAACCCAGAGAGAGTCTATTATACTTAGAGAGATTACAAAGAAACTTAGCTAAAAGGACACATACTCTTCACACATAATTCAAAACACACAAAAAATAGTTAATTAATCCCCCCTCCTGATAGAATATATTATGTTATGAATAATCGAGTTTAATTTAGAAGTAAAGTTTAAAAGCATAAAGAAAAAGAAACCGAATAAATAGCAATTTTAGGTTTTTTAATTGATTATGCAACTGAATAAATTATAAAGTATTAGCACTCGTATTTACAACATAAAAAAGTCGACTTTCTAAATCATCTAGACTTTAGGTCCTAAGCTTATTAAAAAATCGTACAGCGATCCTCGCAGATGTCAATCTTGATTTGAGTATCTAACGAAACTTCATATCCATCCACATTCAGCTCGGCATATGCTGAAATTAACTGAATGTTACCTTTTACTGGTATATAAAGATTTAAGTCACCTTCAGAATCAACATATTAAATTTTTTAACATGGATTATAAAATAAGCTAACAAATAAATATTCTCTCTTGAGCCAAAAATCGATGGGTATAACGGAAAACCCTCGAAACTATAACCAACTATAATTATAAAATAAGAAAATTGATGACATGAAACAAAAGACGAAAAACATAAAACCAAACAAAAAATGAGAACTCCAAAGCCATAAGCAGCAAGCGACAAGGTTACTGGTAATCGTTGTAACTGAGCTGAAAGACATGAAAGCTTAGAAAAACAGATCGAATGGCCGCCTATGAACTTATCTGAACATCACTGCAACAAAGATAAACACCTAAATAAATGAGCTCTTTGGTTTGTGGGTTTAGTACAAGGATCAATAACTACTCTAACACAACTTCACCAATGGACCAATACTCTGAATAGAAAATAGATTTAAGAAAAATCTACGAAGGTGGATGGAAAAACGCCAAAGAGACATCAGTTCTCAACACGAACCTTTGCGAACTCAGTCTTGGCAAACCACATACTAAGATTGGTCACCTCCCGCAAAGAGAAGAGCTAGTCAACGATATCACTTTTTCGCCTTATATGTGTGGATACCGTTGCAACAAAATACCACGTGAGAAGCGAACCTATAACTTACCACCACATCTACCAAGAACATTGCCACACAAATCGATCAAGCAAAGGGTAAATCTAAAAACCCAAGTCTGCCTTTAAAAACTAACCCTCATCATATAACTAAAATCTCGAAACAAAGAGAAAAAGAAAGCGAATCCCGTAGCTCGACTAAGCAAGACGAAATATGACATTCTACAACCAGAGGAGATAATCGAAGGCAAAGTGCAAAAATACCACAACCTAAATAATCAAATCCTTAAAAAAACCTACACAATAATATAGAAACGACGGGTAGTGTAGGAGAAGTCATTTACGAGCTAAAACTTGTCTTTACATTACCATCGAACTAAATCCACTGCCAAACTAATGGAACATTGATCAGAAAAAAGGAAATGAACCCCTTCAGTCCGAAAAAATGAAAATGTCGACAAACCATAAGACGATGACGGTGGAATTGAGAAACAAAAATGCATTATCTGCTTCGACCACCAAATTTACAGATTCAGGCTAGTGAAATCTTAGTCACTTTTTTTACTCGATAAATCTCTTTGCTCTAAATCCTCCGCACTAGTCTCGCCAATCCTCCAAATGATATATAACCACCAAGCGGAGCCACCAAGAGGGGAAGTCAGCATCGTCCGAGAACCATAGTGTTTGATTGATTAACCTTAAATTTAATTTCTACTTTATTTTTTACTATAAAAAGTTCATATTAGTTTTTTCTAAACTTCAAAATAATTGTTTCGTAAAAATAAAATGTAAACAAAACATAAGCTCAAATGATTGCATACACGATTGAAAAAAACACTAAAAATTCGATAAAAGTATAAAATTAATGAAATTTTTAAAAAAAATAAATTTTATCGTCTGACTAGTCATTCAGTCATACATAAATCCCAAAGTTAATAACTATTTGTTATATCAAATAGAAAAACTAATTAAATACTTTTTTACAAAGAAATAATAAAATATTTACTTTAACATGAGATTTTGTATTATAGGGTAGGTCTGGGCATTCGGTTTTTTGGTTCAGTTCGTTCGATTAATTAAGGTTTCGATTAATTCAGTTCTTGTTTTTTGGAACCATTTAGGAAACAACATATTTTCGATTCGGATCGGTTCTGCTTTTTTGGTTTCGGTTTCGGTTCGGTATGGATACTTCAAATAAGATTTGCAATAACCAAAAATTTTGATTCTAAATGGTTTCAGTTCTAACTGGTTATTTAGTAACCAAACTAATAAAAAAAACAACTGAAAAAACCGGAAAAAAACAAAAGAATGAGCGAAAAAACTGTCTAACATTGTTCCAAATACATATTCCATAAACTATATCACTTCTTAATCCATACATAGTAAAAATTTGTACTAAAAATTTCATACTAAAAATTTGTAAAGAAATCGTAAAGAGATTGTAGTTGAAGAGAAATAATGAAAGCACACATTCTTGATTTTTCACTCATTTCCTCCAAAAGCACACATATTTAGAAGGTAAAAATCAATCTTCATTATCCTCTCCTACAAAAATACAAATGAAAATAGTCCAAGCATTTAACATTTAAATGAATAACTATGAGAAAACAAGTATTTAGTACTATTTGATGTACCAATTCCATGTTCATATTTCATATTAGACTTCAATACCTTAGCATATTGTGAAGTATGAATTCAAGACTAGAGAAGACTAGAGCTTCTATAGTTGTTTTGAAACAAACAGTTAAACTCTGCAAAGCACAATTGTCAAACATACAATTACAAACTTAAAATTGTACAAAATAAAATAATGGAACGATACTTACCTCTGTCAAGTTGATTTTAAATTATGATTTCATCAAGAATTTGTTGTGTAATTATATTGTTTTCTTTTTCTTTTTCTCTTAAGTGAATAGAGCTTCTTAGGCATTTCTCAATACACATCAAGAATTCAAGTGAGTAAGGCAATTTCTAAAAGTGTCTATCACCTGACCACATGTACTAAAGGCTGACTCTAAAGCTACGAAAAGAAATTGCATAGCAAATATGTCTTTTGCTATCTTAGACAAAACATGATACTTCATGGAATTTTCATCCACGATGACGACACATCATGCTCTATTCCAAGCAACACATTTTGGTTGTCTACACTTTCTTTCATGTTGGTATCTACCTCATTACTTGCTCCTTAAATTCCTTTCTAATTAACGAGATTCTTGTAGACATAGTCCATTCTTTCATACCATGCATTATCATTATCAAAATCCATTATGTCTACTCCAAGATGATTTTATTCACCACTCTAACTTTGAGATGATGTTATTGTGTTTGTGATAAACCACCAGAGGGTCAAGACCATGTTTTTGAATTACTTGAAACAATATTGCTACTATATCTTCAAAAAGGCGCTTCAAAACTTTTTTACTTCACTTTCATGTTGCTTATACTCCACAGTGTCCTTTCCATAAAGCTTTTCAAAGTAGAAATTTGCAAAGCACATTTTTCGATGGATTTAACACATTTGCAACTATCAACAGCTTATTAATCTGATCCAATCCTCTCAAATACTTGTCAAATTTCTCTCTCATAATTATAGTCTTGTCTTGCATGAACTTATCAGGATCTTGACAAAGTGCAGTGAGATTTCGCTCAATAGTCACAATTTCAGCGTAACACTTGTGTGAGTTAACATTCTGAGAATTTGTAAGCTCCAAAGTTTAGTTGTAAAAGACTCTAAGAAATCTTAGCAGTTGCTCAACTTATTTCCAGTAGTCTGTTGTTAGTGGTCCAACTCTTTTAATCCCTTCAATTTTCTCAACAAACCAATCATTGCACACTATGTTTTCTGCTTCCATCTTCTCAAAAGCCAACTTGAACTTTGTTGCTCTACTTAATATCAAATAAGTAGAGTTACAACGAGTCTTAACATCTAAAAGGGGATTGCCCCTGCTCATATTCCCACTATCAACTCCTAATTCAAAAGACTTAAGTCTCACTAGTGGATGATCTCATATACATAATACCATTATGAATGACTACAACACTAGATTCAACCTCTTTAAGACCATCCTTCACAACTAAGTTCATGATGTGGGCAACATATCTCATGTATAATAATTCTTCACCTAATAGTAAATATTCATTATCTTGATGTCAAAAAAAAAATAGTAAATATTCATTATCTACTGCTTTGAATTGTTCCTAAAACTTTCTAATAGCTGAAGAATTAGCAGTAGCATTGTATGTCGTAATGGTAAAAACCTTCTTAATATTCCATTCAGCTAGCAATCATTGAGAACTTTGGCTATGATTTTACCTTTGTGAGACATTCTTAAAACCAATTATAAGCTTTCTGAGATGCCAATTTGCATCAACCTAGGATGCTATGATCACCGTGTAGTTGGCAACAACGGATAAAGCAACCCAAATGTCTGTGGTGAGTGACAACCAATCAGCTTAATCATTTCTTTTTTCTTCTGCACATACATATGCATAATGTCTTTGGTTGCAATTCTCTTAGAGTGTGTCTTGTAAAGCTTTACCTTTTCACATAAATGCCTCCATGCTAAACACTCAACAAAAGACAGTGAAAGCTCAACCAACATAAGCACTTCATTAGTAGCATCTCTGAACACAACATCAAATACTCTCTCAAATTTAACAAAATTATCACCTTCACGATTAATCTTAGTCTGATGTTGAGACACATATACATGATACTTCTTGCAAACAATGAGATGTTCCTGAAGATTGGATGTGCCTAATGTTCTAGGGCACACCATTTCGTTCCCATAGTAGTTACAATTGCACTTGCTATGATTATCCTTGATCCATTTGTATTGATCCCAAACCTATTACCTTGTATTAACTTACTTCTTAGATTTAGATCTTCCTTCATATGTTGCTCCTGGAGAATCTTTCCTCTTGCTTTGGTTATCAGACTTAGGTTCACTGTTGAAATTTTATTATGGTATGTCTTCATCTTCTTTCATATTTCTGTTGGCAACATTAATATCATTATCATCTACAAGAGAAGAAAAAGAATCCATATGCAGTCCATAATAAGTAGCAATAGAATTAACATGGAGGTATATAAGTATATATACCAACAAACAAACAAATACAAACAAAAACTCGAGTCTATTAAGTGGCAACAAGTTGAGCAAGTAAGCAACTAAGCATACATAAAGAGATTTACGATTCATCAGAGATACATAGAGAATAAATTGAAGGAAGGAAATAGAGATTAGAGACAATCAAAAATATTTCAAGCATAAATCAATACTATCAAGCATAAGAGTCAAAGATACAAAGAGAAAAAATCAAAGAAAATAAATAGAGAGACAATCAACAATCTTTAAAGCCATTCTATAATATATTCAACAATCAGCCCATTAGAATTTCAGCATTTGATTTAGGGTTCATAAAAAATTCACGATGATTATCAATCGAGTACCTGAGAAAGAGAAGAATCTTCAATGACACCAAAGGAGACGACGAAAATGATAGAGTGTAATGTTTTTCCAGGTTTGCAATTTGAAATTGAAGTTCTAACTTTACGCATCAAAAGTGCTTTGATTAGAAGTTGAAGAGACGATGGTATGTAAGAAACGAGAATCAAAAGATTAGGGTCTACACACGTAAAGTCATAAAACATATAAATATTACAAAATACATATATATATATATATATATACATATCTTTTTAGCATTATAATGTTCGGTTCCGTATGGTTATCATTCAGTTCTCAGTTTTTAACCGAATCGAGAACCATAGGAAATGAAATCAGGAACCATTTGAGCTTTTAAGCAATAACCAAAACCGACCCTAACCTGAAACCGACCTGAATCCCTTATTTTATTTTGGTTCAGTTTTTAATTTTATAATAACGTCCATATTATACTAAATAAATGAAGTAAAGTAAGACATCCTAAGCTATCCACCTAACCATTCTCTAATATTTCCACAAGTTGCCACATCATCCCATAACACCACAATAAACTCACCGAAAAGTTTATATTGTAGAAACTTTTTCTTGGGCTTGTGCATTCGAACCCACACTAAGCATATTCAATGCACTATAGAGGTCCACCTAAGCCACCAACGTCTTCCTCTCTATTCTCAGACTCCATTCGATTTCCTCATTTCCTAACCTTAACTCCCCCATTAGATCAACCATTAAACTGAAGCAAATTAACTTCTTCGTCTTCAGAATCTCTTGTAATGACTCGATGACGATTACTCACCCCTTAATGGTAGTTTTACCCCATCTTATAAAGCCTCAGAGCCAGAAAGCTAACTCTAGATTGAACGTCTAGATGTAAGATCACAACTGGATATTTTGCTATCTTCATCAATTTGGAGACTACTATCAGAAAGTTCTCCAATTAAAGGACACACCGTTAGAGTTCAAACATCGTGTTTCCGATTCTTACGTCGTCCTCTTCTCTGGGGAAATCGTAAGATAATTGCCAGAACACAGCGTAAGTGCAACTTTCTTTAGCTCTTTCGATTAAAGTTTCGAATCTTTGTTGGAGACTATCTTTTGGGAATGTGGAGGAGGAGGATACCAAAGAGAAGACTGACCGGAGCCCATGAATGTTTCTCAATCACCATCGTCCTAAGGTATAAACAATAGTCTTTGTTTTATTGTTCAAGTTTGTTTGTAGGGTATTCAGATCTGTGTCATATCGTTGTCGTGTTTTGTTTACTTTTCTTGGTGGTGATGATAGTCTCTTTGTCACCAAGAAGCCTGCAAAGGGAGCAGCCCATAGCAAAGCTGCTGCCAAGGATCCAAAAAGGCCAGCCAGTGCCTTCTTGGTTTTCATATACGCATCGCCTTCGACTCTTCAAATTTCTTTGTTTAATAGGTTCCATGAGAAAAAAAGAAAAGTTCAACAATTTCTTCGTTTAGAAAGAGGAAGAGTATATCATCAGACTAAAGATACCAACTCTTTTTTCTTTGAGAATCCAATAAAAAAAGATCTCATTTTTCCTCTTATCCTTTGTCTCATTTAGAAATAAGAATTAAGAGGTAGGATTGGTAAGTCTAAAGATTCAATGGAGAAGATGATAAAGATAAAGAAAGAGATTGTTGATTTCCATGGAGAAATGATTATTCTAGAAAACTATAGTGCTCTCAACTACACATATAGTGTCTTTTGATTAGTTATCGAGAGAGAGAGAGAGAGAGAGAGAGAGATTCAAGATAAGAAATGTTGATATGGGTTTAATTTGGTTTGATTCTCAGTTCCTCTTTTCTAACAAACTTTACAATTTCAATTCCTTTTTTCTAAGCCTCTCTTCTGCAATCACTAATCATACCTAAAATCCAAAAATTTCAGCTTTGAATTCATGCTATGTCGCCAAACAAGGATATGAAATGTTACATTGTTTATGGGTTTATTAACTTCTGTCTTGATATATGTTGAGGCAGTTACATGACATCCAAAACTAATGGAATAACTTATTGTATGCTAAGAAAGATATAAGAAACATTACCTGGTGTTGTACTGCTATCACAAAAATAAAATTCAACTTTGGGAGTCTATGTCTCTCCTGGATCTGCAAGTTGTAAAAAACATGGTGTCATTTACAAATATTAATACTATTTAGCCTTTGATTTTGTAACAACCCCGACCCGGGGGTCAGGAATTGCTCCAAGCGGTATAGCC
>OVAN01003093.1:0-30475 GCA_900406275.1 Anastatica hierochuntica
TATATATATATATATAATATACCTAAATGAAATCAAGGTGGGGAGTCACGTTCAGGTCAAATTCAAATATGGAGTGACTACACAGAAACAGAATTAATGACTCAAAAATTTGAAGGGGCCAATAAACGTGGGGTTCTTAAAATTTCATTACAACTTGATTAATATGTTTCAGACACAAAGAAATGTGGTCAAGCGGTTAGAACTCAGAAGATTCCAAACGTAACCCATACAATTATTGTCTTCTAGATACACCTAGAAACTATAGAAACATCTCATTCCAATTTCCCCATCTCTTTATGCTTTTTTTTTGGGTGAGATTTCAATTTTATATAAATTTTAGTTTCAAAAGAAAAAACCAATTATAGAAGAAAAAACGTGTTAGCTTTATCTTAAGAGCGATTCACTTTGACGTGTACAAAGCGAACATTGTTTCTTGTTCCTAGTTCGCCTGCGTTTGCAAGTGTAAATAGTGTACTTTAAATTAAAATAACCAAAATAAATAATACATGTTGCATCGACATTCATGGTTTTCAGTTTATGGGATTTTGTCCTAAAAATATCTGTCCAAAGTTATATAATTAAGAAAAAACAATGGAAGATCATGGTTACAACTTGCAATAGCCATAGATTCGACTCTACAAAAACCCTCACATAGTTTCTGTAACAAGGAACATAATCATGTTTACCAAAATTAACTCGGTTAGTTGTGAAAAATGAGTTATGGATTGACATGTAGATTAGGTTGCTAGTTGATATGAAAAGATTGGTATTTTTTTAGTTGTGAACGACCATGTAACTTGTGGAATACGTATTGTATGGTGGAGAGAAGAAAGTACCCAAATTACAATTTGAAGCTAATAGTAATGCACTGAACGTTTACACATCTCATATTTTCCTTTTCAAGTAAAGGCGAAGGTAGGTTTTGCTTTCAGACTTTTATGTGACGTGGCAAATTTTTTCTGATTTCATTTGTTTTTATTCGTCAACCTGTTTTTTTTTTCACTTTTCTAACTAAACAATTGGGAATTTTTTTTTTTTGATAAAATGTAAATATCATTAATACTAATGAACTTGGTAGATTGAGTACATCATAGCTGAGAAGCTAAATTGTTTGTAGAATTCCCAAAAAAAATTTAAAAAGACTCCTAAAACTAATAGCTAGAATCATAATAATGAAACCATCAATACATGTATCAATAGAATCAGGAATGAGACTAGAGCATAACTGATAAAACAACCAACAGATGAGTGCTTGAAAAGAGAAGATGACCTTCCAAGTTCAGTTGCTGGAGCAACCTGCAATAAGAACACTAACCAGAACCAAATAAAATGAGCTGCCAAAAGTGATACCGAATGAGGAAGGGGGCAAGTCTTCAGCCTTTAGGCGCAACTTCTAAGTCCCTCAGTAAAAAAGTTCGCTACGGGAATCGCCTCTTGCCCAAACCGAGTTATTTAGGCAAACAAGAGAGAGGTCAAACGACCGATTGGCAACCTAGAAAGGTAAGCAACTCCTCCCCCTAAGGCTACAAGACCCTTAAATACTCCAGATGGGTCGTCTCTTGCATATGAATCACGAAGCTGCTCATAAGATGAGACACCGAGGCAGAGCGGTCATAGTAGGGGTCACCACTCCCTTGAACAACCAATAAGCAGAGTGATCAGGCGGCTCTTCTACTACAGTAAGACGAAGAAACAAAAGGCTGACCAACAGATATCCAAGCCAAGGAGATCCTAATCTCTTATCCAAACAAGCGAGAAGCACAAGCCGAACCAAGACAGGTCCGCAAATCAGGTAAAGCAACAAGGGAAACTCGAGGACTTTACCTTAGTCTCATCCAAGCAGGGACCACTCCATTAAATCCACGTAGCTCGGAAAGACCAGAAGAGAAATCCTAATACCCTGAAGCTAAACACTGTTCCTGAGGCTGCTAATTAAGGAGCAGATCCTCTGCGGTGACTTCCGACACCGAGTAAAGGGCTAAAGAAAGCTCCAACGAAGAGGAAACTCACTGCTTCCAACACACAGAAACTAATACCGTTCAAAGAAGAGCTTACAGAGGAGAAGGAGAGGTACCATTGAAGCAGTCAACGTCAAGCCTCAAACACCCCCAAAAGAAGACAATCCTGACCCAGGGAACGACAGATCTGACCGGAAAAAGAGTTTCGTGAAATCTGGGAGTCCTCAAATCTCCTAACCGGTGAAAGACTCACCTCTGCTCCCGATGCTCAACGGACGCCCGACGAACAATTCTCGATTCTCCAAACCCGTCGGCAAGGAAGCTTCCTTTGGAGAAAAGCCAGAGCTTTGGAATATTGAAAACATATCGGAAAGGAGGGAGAAAGGATGGAGGACGGACATAACTAGAAACATGACGAGGCGGGGAGGAGCACACTCTCGCGACAAGGGATTGCCGGAAAGAGCCTCCTCCGACCAGGTTGAGATGAGCGGCAACTAGGTCTAGAAGAGTTTCAAAGAGAGACCCTAGAGAGAATTTCACTTCTCTCTCTCTTGGTTTTTTCTTCAGTCTTAAATCTTTATGGTAGTGTTTTTTTGTTCCAGTTGGGAAATTTTTAGCAATACTACTTTCATCTCACACAGTGAAATTCATTTTTTTTGTTGTATTTTATGACATTAATAATGGATGAAAATATCGCTCTAGTATAGTACTCCCTCTGTTTCAAAATGATAGATGTTTTAGAAAATTTTCTTGTTTCAAAACAATATATGTTTTAGATTTTCCATGCATTTTTAGTAATTAATGATAATAGATTATCAACTTTAAGAAATTATAAGTAAAACTATTGGTTGAAAACTATAGTAAATTATTTTTTATATAAAAACATTGTATTTATTGTTGAATTAATACTTTTTCTTAATACGTGTGAAAAGTTTAAAACATCTATTATTATTTTGAAACGGAAGGAATATAATGTAAGCTGCTATACAAAAATCTTCTATATTTCTTATTATATAAAGCTGAACGCGACACGTATCCATGATTTTGACCTATACTATCATTAATTTAGCTTATAACATTTGTCAATTTATAATGTAAAATTTATAGAAATTTTCTTTCTAATTCAACTAATTCTTAGAATTGGCAAAAAAATAAAAAGAATAAAATTATTATTATTTTAAAATATTCCTTTAATTTTCTCTTAAATTTATATTATGTATTTGGTTTTGCTATATTTCCATTTTGTATCAAAGAAATATGAAATTTTAAAACAATAAAATACGCAAGTCATTGTAATTTACAATATTTTTTTAAAAAATAAGTATAAAACATGTTGATTTATTAATAAAATTGGATAAATTTTATGTTATATAGAATTTGAACCTATTTTTAAATTTATATAGTTTATCCAGGGAGTGTATTTCTCAAACTTTTTATCACGCTATATTTTTGGATTTTCTTTATCATGAAATACAAAATATAATTTTTATAATAAAACATATACAAAATAAAAAATCTAATTATACATGTCTTTATTGCATAAGTTATTAATCTATGTTCGTAATAATATAACTATATTTTTAACATATTTCATTATAACGCATATTATTCACGCATAGGTATTTTTTATATGAGTGTAAATATCATCAAAAGGATTGTGAGAGTTTACAAAAGAGCTTAACCTAGAGTTTGTATCTTTGCCAAAAATAAAAAATAGAATGTAAAAATTACTCATGTAGCTGCTGCGATTTGTAATTAGCATTTGTCATTTACATTTACATCGCAACGTAATGAGAATTCATCTTTTCTGTGTCTACTAATGAGAACTGAACATAATATAAGATTTTTTCGCCAACTTCATTCCACATGTTTTTTTCTATTCCATGATTTATCCATTTTACTTTAAGGGTTTACAAATCATAATTATCTATGCATGAATGATAACGTATAGTATTATCTCCGACTTGTTCATTCAAAATTTCGGAGGGTAGATTTACATGAATGATTGGCGTGGAGATAAGGCAAAGATTGAGGGACAAAATCTAAACCCAGAAGACGTACGTGGACCACATAAACTTTGTATTTATCTAATCAAATTGTTACAAAATGATGAGGTGGCTGGTTTTTCTCCAATTACATGATCTGATTTCACTTCGAACATGTATAAAATCACTAATATCGAATTGAGAAAACTTATTTCATCCTAAAACCTAAAGCAAGAAGCATGTTAACCTTATAGTTATAGTTATTGTTTGAAATTTAAGAAAACTTATAGTTATAGTTATTGCATTAACTTGGACCACCCTAAAAGGATTAGGGACACGGCATCGTCATTGATTAAATAGTTAGTAATACACAAACGAAATTGTATTAATTAAGGATGTATTGGGCAAGTCACAATTGACATATAATCATTAACTTTCTACCCATTTATAATTCTAAAGTTAAAATGTTAAAAATCAAAAGATACCAAACTGCCAAGCAAATATAAATTAAACAAACTCATAGCCAAGGTTGTATAGTGATATGATCATTATTTTACATATTTTATATGCATTTTTACGTGTATTTTGATTTGCGTTTAAAGTAAGTAAATCATTTAATGTCTAATTGCATTACTTTAGTGTTTTAGATTTTAGTTTGTAGTTTTGCATTTGCGTTGCATATTCCTACATAATTTTAGAAATTTTAATTTTAATGTGATGATGGAGCGATGCACAAAGCATAATTTTAAAGAGGGATTGCATGGAACATGTGTTGGATGGGAACATAAATCAAAGGGAAAAAAGAATGTCGAAAACGTCATTTTGGAAGGTCAATAAACCTGCAAACATTGTCTCCTATTTTGATGTTTCTCTCATAAACTTGGATTTCACTTTGTAGTTATTTAGGAAATCTGAAAAACTTCACAAAGAAGCCTTCCATCTCTATATTCTGCAAAAAGGTGAATATGCTTCGAAGTTATCTGGGAAGACTGAAAAATCTCCCAAAGCAACCTTCCATTTCGATATTCTACAGAGAGTTAAATATTGTTCTGACGTCAATTGGGATGCTAGAAAGCCTTCCAACGCAACATCTTATGTCCTACACGGAACTAAAGTCCTTCCTATGGTCGATTTGGGAGGTCATTATGTCTCCGTCTACAACCTACTAGAAAGTCATTTTCTACAGTTTCCCGGGTTCGACTCTGTTTGTCCCGGATCGACCCATTCTGAATTTTGGCTTATAAATACAATTTGTTAGCTACCAAGAAACCATAAACTACCTAAGCCTTGTTTTCTCTTAGATTTTAAGATGTTCTTAGTTTGTTTTAGTTGAAATTGGATCTAAAACAAATGTGTAAGCACTTTATTTTGGATTTCTTTCTTTAATAACATTCGGTATTTCTTTAATTTTAGGTCACACCCTTGTTCTTATCTTTTCTTACTTGTTCTTCATTTTTACAAAGTTTGAATATTTCTTTCATTTCTAATAGTTTGTTTTCATATAATCTCATCTCATCCACCTCATCTCATCTCTACTCTTCTTCTAATATGGATCTTCAAGGATTAGTGACAACTCTTTGGGTTTTCATGGCTATTATTGAGTAGTACTCTTTAGTTGGATTGTGAGGTAGGCTAGATTAGGCTGCTTTGATGGTTGAATGACGATAGTTTAGGTTGTATCTTGTTAGATCCTTCATGTTTAACTATGCTTAATGCTAGATTAGGTTTAAGAAAGTCATTTTAGACTTAGTGCATTTTGTTTCCCGAAAGATGTTTGGTGAAATGTTGAATCAACCTTATGTGAGTTTTACATACTTAGCCAATGAGAATTGATGATTAGGATGTTTAATGAATTAAATGGACTTGTTATTAATGCTCATTGGTCATTTGTTTGCTGATAAAGGATTTTTTTAGTTCTCTACCGAGATTAAACCCGAACTTAACCGCAAGAGCACAATGGTCTTTTTAAGTATAGTAACGAGATCGATCCACAAAGAGAAAACACTAACTCATTAGGCTATGTAGTTAAGCTAAACCAATATAAGAGTCTGATTGTCTTAGATCTTATCACTACTAAAGAAATATGAAATTAAAGAAACAAGAAAGACAAACCAAACAAAGAAATAAACAAGATAAAATATGAAGATATGAAAGCAATGTGGATCATAAGCTAGATACTTGAAATAAGAAGATCAAATGCTAATCAATGATGCTTAATCAAGCAATAAGAATTGTTGGGGATAATTTATGCATGAGTGAAAACCACCGGGTTAGACCAGGACGCCGACCTCTGGCTTTTGGCTTTCGGCTTCTGGTCCAGACGAGTCATCCTGCCTCCGGATAAAAAGGAAAACATTTAAATAAGTATAAATATTCATATTTATCATGATAAGGTAGACATTTCCTAAAATTAAGAGAAAAAGGAAAATTTATATGGACATCCTAAAAGGAAAAGGAAATCATAAAGGGAAAAGGAAATTTCCATCATCTAAGAGAAAACGAAAAATTTATATGGATATCCTAAACAAAAAAAAGGAAATCCTAAAGGGAAAAAGGGAATATTCCATTATCTAAGGATAAACATGAATATTTCCTAATCCTAAAAGGAAGGCACGACATTTCTACAATAAATAAGGGACTCCTAACTTTAAGAAGGGGATCCTATTTAATCCTATTGAATCCTATTCCATGGGAATTCATTCTACATAGAGTGATCCTAATCCATCCTAAATCATTCAATCAAAGGGATTCGACATGATGAATGAGAGCCCTCTTTATTGATGGATCCTCCACGACAAGGGTTCACGGTAAACCCTAGGAAACATGTGTCTCCACGTCCTCCATGCAACATCCTTGAAGACATATCTTCAAGGGCCGTATGAACAACATGGGAGCACGAGGACATAAGTCTACAAGGGTCCTGAGCACCAAGCAATGAAGAAAGAAGGTCATTACCTGCTAAGGCAGTAAGATTCCTTCAACTTATTACCAATTCGATAATATGCATAGCATATAGCAGCTAAATTCAGAAAGACGAAGCCAGAAGACCACCTTCGTCGATATGCCCACAATAGGCAGATCTACATGAACAATACCAAAGAGATCAAGGTCTCTACATGTTGTATCACACCTACAAGTCTACATAGTGGCTCATGCCACGACCCCCCGCCCACAAGTAGGACGACACCATGACTTCCTGCACACAAGCAGGAAGACACCATGCTCAAGAAGCATATGAACAATCCTATCATCTGATCCAGGCCATGAGCCCTCTAGATCAGATGACTCCTATCAACTACAAAGGCCACATGCCCATAAGGCTACATGCCAACAAGGTCATGTGGTAATAAGGCCAGACGCCACCTAGGCCATGCGCCACCTACAACATGAACTACGAATGGCTTGATCCCTCACTGAAGGGTATGTAGGCAATCCCCACTGAAGAATGCAACTATAAATCTAAACACCTTCCAGGGTGACATGTTCCAACACCTAGACGACGTCCTTGGTGGCAGGAACCACCATCTAGAGCAGGAAGGCCATGCAGTCACCATGAGTAGGAAGACCCCGTGAGCAATATGATCCATCTCTCCCGCTCCAATCAAGACAAATAATGTTGCATACTAGCCCATACTCATATGGCGATAGACTAAGGCCAAGACCTTCAGGTTTGTCAACATCCAAAGCTAGGGGAAGCAGTACGACAAGTTGTCTCCTTCTTCCTATCATTCCGTAGAGCTGAGCACGAATCACTTGTACCAAAAATTGCACAAACAATTTGGCGCTAGAAGGAGGGGAAGTTTTAACTACGTGACAATGAAATAGAAGGAAGAGGCATTACACGTCTTTTCGTAAAAATTCGCAACCCCAATCACTCAGAGCAAAGAATCGACATTCTCTCACTAGATCGAAAGCTCACAAAGCTGGAGACCCAGAGTAAGACTCTAAGAAAGATTAAAATGGTCCTAGATGTTCCCCGATGCATCCAGGGGCACAACTCCATGCCACATGAAAAGGATGTAAGTTCCTTTAGGAGGAGCCAAAACCTTTCTTCCGGGTATACGACTTCAACGAGTCCCAAAAGCCAGAGGATTCAGAAGAAGAGTTATTGGGAATGTTATGGACGTACCAGACCACCACTAAAAGGTGACAACTAAAAACCACCTTTCTTCCGATTTATAAATCGTATGTAATATTTCAATCCAAAATTAGTTAAAAAGTTGGGTGAAGAGAACACCTCTCAAGTACTCAATGAATCCCTCAAAATTTGTTCAAACCCCACAATGACCACAATCACAAAAAATGAACACATCTCACTGAAGTGAAAATTAATGAACTTCTAAGGAAAAGTTCCCTTAAAGGAGTTCTTGACGAAAAGTCAAGAACCAACCAAGGGCATGAGGAGAACTGCCAAAATACCAGGCTAGTTGTAACTACTATTTTGCCTCCTGCCATAGGCTTGATTTCCCACCAAGAGTCGGAGATAGAATGGACTATGCATCAAGACGCGCAACCATCAAATCTTCTACTCTTTTGTATATAAAAGAGATCAAAACAAGTTAGGAGAACACACGTTCATGCTATGAATCACCATATAGATTTTAAGGCAGCAAACTAAAGTTGTCTTTGGCCTCTAATGCAAAAGAGTAAAGGACTACCTTCAGTTCAAAGCAAAAGTGGGGCAAAAAGCCAACAGCAGGATAAGGTCAATAAGCCAGCAACCTGCAAAATCCAGAAGCCAACAACTTCATAATGGTAGGAAGGCAGAGGCCTTTTGAAAGCCAGAGGCCTTTTGAAAGCCAGAGGCATGTGGCCTAACAAAGGCAGAGAGCTAGAGGTACATCGAAAGCTAGAGGCCAGCGGCCCAGAAGGGGCAAAAATAGGAGGACCTAACACAGCATTGTGAGCGAAAGGCCTTACAAGGGCATACAACAAGAGATAAAGAAAGGTCATAATAAAACAAAAAAGGGCCATGTAGTATATACTAATCAGATTGCAGCTGCTCACCCTAGGAGACATCATGTCCCATGATTCAGAAACTTTTATGCTGGAAAGGAGGCATCATGCCTAAAAAATCTCCTAAGGAAGCAACATAATATGCCCCAAGAAAGTTATTAAGAAAACGAAGGCCACATGCCTCTGCAAGTTTCTCAGCATCGGAAATTTCCATGAAGGAAGGAGGATATGTACCTCTACAAGTTCTCGAAGGAGCTAAGTCCATGTGATTCAACAAGCTCCTAAGGCTACGTGCCTCTGCAAACTTCCAAGGAAGTATATCCAAAGTTGTGTGCCTTCATAAGGAAGACAACATATGAGAGAATTCATTCACGAAGGGAAAATGCAGGGGGCACACGAGTTGGATTACCACCTCTTAATGAAAGAGTAGTAACAGGAAATAAAACCTTATTGATATAAGAAAAATAGGTAACAAAACCCAAAAGCTCTGCTCAAAAAGGGGAGAAAACATGAAAAAGAGCAAGATTAAAAACTGCTAACTCCTTCATATCGAAACAAGGGGTAGCAAGCTACTAAGTTTTAAGCAGGAAGCATCATTGCTTACTCCTGCTTGACGGACCAAAAGACAGCAAGCCGACAAGTCCAAGAAGGGAGCATGATCTCGAAATTGCTTACTCCTGCTTAACAAAATAAGAGGCACCAAGCAGCCAAGCTCTAAACAGAAAGCATCAGTGCTTGCTCTTGCCTGACAAACCAATAGAGAGTGAAATGTTGGGTTCCAAGCAAGAGAGCATACTACTATTGAACCAGTATAGCGGAGGGTATAATCCAACAGGCCAAGTGATGCGACAAGTGCCAAAGGCGTGCATATCAAGAGGTAGGTAAAAGCTATAATAAGGAGCCAAAGGGAAAACGAGCTGGGGTCAAGCAATCAAAAGAAACAGATCCTGACAAACCCTATAATCTTGTACATGCATGGAAAACCCACAAACATAACGCACAAAAATTTTATGAAAATAGCAGGAATGGGCTAGCACAAGCCATAATATGCAGTCAAATACATTAACTCCAGTATGATATCTCATGAGTCTACTCTCAAGCGCGAAACATAGTGTGAAATATGCAAAGTGCTGCGCAAGAAGCTCACATGCTTACTCTTGCGCAGAGAGCATATTATAAAACATGCAAAGTGTTGTGCAAGAAGCTCACACGCTTACTCTTGCGCAGAGAGCATATAAACATGCGAAGTTCTGCGCAAGAAGTTCACACGCTTACTCTTGCGCGGAGAGCATATTACAAAACATGCAAAGTTCTGTGCAAGAAGCTCACACGCTTACTCTTGCACAAAGAGCATATTAGAGAACATGCAAAGTAGTGCATAAGAAGCTCACACGTTTACTCTTGCGCAGGGAGTATATTACAGAACGTGCAAAGTAGTGCGTAAGAAGCGTACACGCTTACTCTTACGCATGGAACATATTACCTAACACGCAAAGTACTGCGTAAGAAGCTTACATGCTTACTCTTACGCAGGGAGTATCGTACAAAACATGCATATTCCTGTGTAAAAGCTGGAAAGCTAGTCACTACGCAAGAAGCTTAACTACAAATGCAGAGTACTGTATCCAAACCAAGAGTTTGTATAGGCAGCAAAAACGTGCAAATTCCTAACCACGGGAACACAAGTGCTTACCCCTGTTCGTCGGGCCAGACGAAAAATGAAATTGTATAACCTGAGCAGGGAGCACGACAAACCTACTTACCCAGACGTGGAAAGCAGCAGGAAAGCTGTCGATCTGCCCCCTTTATTATAAAAGGGTGAGACACGACAATATAATTCAAAAGACTGACAGTGGCTTACCTACAGGAAGCAAAGTGCAACACCTTACGATGTTAGCTAGTGGCCTACTTTCGAGTGGCAGAATGCAACGTTTACTAGACATTGACAATGACTTACCTACGGGGCAGAGAGCAATGTCATATACAATTAAGAGCAACTTACTCACGGGGGCATAGCTCAATGTAATCTTTTAAACCTACAGGTTCTGAAAGGATACACCTTAAGACCTTTGGGTTCCAACGAAATACAGCCTAAACCTCCAGGTTCAACGACTGATGTTTCCTTAAAACCTCCAGGTTCTAGAAGAAAAAATTTCATTACAACCTCCAAGTTCCAGGGAAAAAGTCCATACAACCTCTAAATATTCGTGATAAAAATTGTTGTGGAGTGGAAAAGAAAAAACCACTACTATAGTAAAGAAACCGAAGTCAACCCTAATTTCCTCATGATGCTATCTGAATGGGTTCCTGGGCAAAAGTCCATTCGACTTCCGGGTTCCAGGGAAAAAGTCCATACAACCTCCGGGTTCCAGAACAAAAGTCCATACGACCACCGGGTTCTAGGGAAAACTACGTATGATCTTCAGGTTCCAAGAAGAAAATCCATACAACCTCTAGGTTTCAAAGAACACGTCTCTGAACTTACGAGTTCTAGGAGGATGTATCCCAAAATCTCTGGGTTTAAGGACGAGCTGTCCCAAAATTTCACGATACCTCTAGGCAGTAGAATACAATATTCTCCAAGCATTGATAGTATTCTACCTCTGGGGGCAGATTGCAATGCGCTACACAATTGAGTATGGCCAAGAATCAATGGCAAAGTTTAACGAAAGTTTCCACCAGCAGGAACAAAAAGCATGGCGGTAGTCTGACATTATTGATCCCTAAAGACAATAAGACGACAAGTCCAAAAGATTGCCTCTGGGTATTAGGATGACATGTTCAAGAGATAGCAACTGGATACTGAGAATCGGTTAGGTTACCTCTGAGTACCAGGATAACACGTCTCAAAATCGACCAGGTTACCTATGGGTTCCAGGATGACACATCTCAGAGAAGATATGTCCATGGGACTAACTCTAGCGCCATGCAAGCAAAACTCAACAACGACACATGCTCAAGGTCCCCGTGCCAAAGCCAAGGTACGCCCCTGATACCAAACAAGAAGCTACAATATGAAATCCTCAAGGGGCAGGAAACATGCGAAACGCAATAAGAAAAACTATCATGGAGTCAAATGAAAGTTACTTTCACCTATTGTGAGTTCAGCAAAGATCACAGCCTTCAAAAAAGAGGCAAACTAATTGCAAGTAAAGAAAAACATGACAAGTAACAACCCGTTAATAGCAAGTGCCAAGGCATCAAAATAGAAGACCAGAGAATTCTTAAGTATAGGCAAGTCAAAACCTTGACTTGATTCATAAAGCCAGGGAATCCTCAAGAAAGAAGACACCACTTGCCTTCAGACCATAGGCCTCTCCTGCTAAGAAAGTGCAATTCTTTCTCCAGGGTTATGATATTCATGTGCAACCTATGGGAATTTCAAGAAGCTAGTGCAAGGACCTTCCTCGATGATATGATCATCAACCTGATCTGCACGATCCTCGTCTCTCAGACCAAACATATGCCCACTCAAGCATGTCTTTGGGTCTATCTACATTGGGTCAAGCCACAACATCATGTCCAAAGACTGCACTGACGAGTATAATATCTGATCCAGGGCATGCACCCTATATCGGAACAGAATGCTCATTCATCGTCTAGGCAAAGCGACATCCTGCTCGAAATCTGACAAGGAACCCTCTGCCATGGTACAACTTAGGAAGGGCTATGAAGAAATCATGTTATTTCCCGCTTTCAAACATGAAGCCGGAAAATAAGGGGCAAACAGTTGGGGACAATTTATGCAGGAAAAAAAACCACCGGGTTACACCAGGACGTCGACCTCTGGCTTTTAGCTTCCGGCTTCTTGGCCAGATGAGTCCTCCTGCCATAAAAAGAAAAATGTCCAGATAAGTATAAATATTCATATTTATCATGATAAGGTCGAATGTTCCTAAACCTAAGAGAAAAAGGAAGATTTATATGGACATCCTAAAAGGAAAAGGAAATCCTAAAGGGAAAAGGAAATAATCCATTATCTAAGGATAAGCATGAATATTTCGTAGTCGTAAAAGGAAGACATGCCTTTCTTAAATAAATAAGGGACTCCGAACACTAAGAAGGGGACCCTATTGAATCCTATTCCATGGGAATCCATTCTACCCAAAGGAATCCTAATCCACCCAAAATCATCCAAATCAAAGGGATTCGACATGATGAATGAGAGCCCTCTTTATTGATGGATCCTCTACGACAAGAGTTCACGGTAAACCTTAGGAAATATGTGTCTCCACGTCCTCCACGCAACATCCTTGAAGAAATATCTTCAAGAGCTGTATGAACAACATGGAAGCACGAGGACATAAGTCTACAAGGGTCTTGGGCACCAAGCCATGAAGAAAGAAGGTCATTACCTGCTAAGTCAGTAAGATTCCTTCAACTTATTACCAATTCGACCATATGCATAGCATATAGCAGCCAAAGGCAGAAAGACGAAGCTAGAAGACCACCTTAATCGATATGTCCACAATAGGCAGATCTACATGATTAATACCAAGGTGATCAAGGTCTCTACTTGTTGTAGCACGCCTACAAGTCTATATAGTGGCTCATGCCATAATCCCCTGCCCACAAGCAGGACGACACCATGACTTCCTGCACAAAAGCAGGAAGACACTTTGCTCAAGAAGCATATCGACAAGTCTATCATCTAATCCAGGCCATGGGCCCTCTAGATCAGATAATTCCTATCGACTACAAAGGACACATGCCCATGAGGTCACATGCCAACACGGCCACGTGCCAACAAGGCCACGTATCAATAAGGCCATATGCCACCTAAGTCATGCGCCACTTATAATATAAACTACAAATGGCTTGATCCCTTACTGAAGGATACATAGGCAATCTCCACTGAAGGATGCAACTATAAATCCAAACACCTTCCACGACGACATGCTCCAACACCTAGACGACGTCCTTGGTGACAAGAACCACCATATAGAGCAGGAAGACCATGCAATCACTATGAGTAGGAAGACCCCGTTAGCCATACGATCCATTTCTCCCGCTCCAATCAAGACAAATAACGTTGCATACTAGCCCATACTCGTCTGGCGATAGACTAAGGCCAAGACCTTCGGGTTTGTCAACATCTAGAGCCAGGGGAAGCAGTATGACAAGCTGTCTCCTTCTTCCTATCATTCCATAGAACTGAGCACATATCACTTGTACCAAAATTGCCCTAACATGAACCATTCAGTGGCAAGAACCAATCAAAATCAACAAATTCATTCCCATGAGACTAATTCATTTACTAATCATTTAATCATACAAATCTCCTGATGATAATTAAGCAATTAGTAATAATTATGCATAAGTCCTATAAGCAAACAAACTATATCAATCAACTATTCTCATAGGTTGAAAGTGAAAAGTATGTTTAAAGTTCTCTTGGGATTTTCAGCGAACACTTTCCAGGCGAATTCCTAAACTCTAGATTCAACTTTCCCGATCCTAATCTTGTATTAAGTAACCTCTAAACATGTGGGTATATACAGATTAAACATTAAACATCAAACATCATTCACCAACATTCAATAATCCATAAATCTACTAACCTATAATCTACATCTATGAGACTACTTACACATGGCTAAGAAACTCATAAAAAGGATAGAATCAATGATAATCATCATTAAGAAAGAGAATTAGATAAAAAAAAATCCAAACTTTCTTTAAGGGTTACAAAGATTCAAACAAAAGTTTTAATCTTAGCTAAGAGAGACTAAAAATGATCAAACTTAGGTTTATTAATGTCTAAATCGCTTAAATACTAGTGGAGACTCGATTTGGGTCGAACCGAGACAAACCGATTTTTTCAATGATTTTCTTGACCAATTCAGCTTCTCATCGGTCTGAGCATGGAGGTCGGTGAGCACGGATCAGTGAAGCTTCTCGGGTTCTTTGATGGCTGCACCGGTCTGTGCAGGTCGGTGTACACCATTTGATGTGGAGCTACGAATCCATTCTAGGATTACACCGGGCAGCTCCGGGCAATGTGCTAGGGTCGATGAGTTTTTGAAAACATACATATCTTCGGTATTTCTTCCGTAACTCTTGAAGTGTAGCTCGGGATGAGCTAAAACCACCGCCAAATCGAAGATAATTCAATTTCCTATCTTGTCTCAAAAGATGAGCTTGATATAAGTAGTGGAAGGCATCCATATGATTCAATATTTAGGCTATTGGGGTTAATTTTTCACTTTCTTTACTTCTAATTGCATCATATCCAAGTTTTAAATGCATTCTTTAGCTCCATACTCCATTAAAGCTAGATTTTTTCCTTAGTAATTTACTAATTCTAACTTGAGTATTTACCTTGTTTTGAAGGTGTATGAACCTAAGGAGTCGTTAACCTACAAAACTAGTTCCAAGGGTTGAAGATATTCAAAGATTGGTAAGGGAAAACAAAAGGGTAGGAGAGAAAGAGAAATAATTGAGCTTTTCCAAAGACTATATGTGGACAATCCACAAGATGATCCTCTTTTGCAACGAAAAGCTCCCCATGGGCATTTTGGGCAATAACATCAACCAAATCACATAATAATTGGTGTATTCGATGAACCTAATGTTAGAAGGAGTCGTATTGCTATTCAACCACCAGCGGTTCAACCCAATAATTTGGAGATAAAGCATAGCTTGATCAATAAGGTGAAAAACTTCCAATTTCATAGGCTTCCCTCAGAGAACCCATTAGATCATCTAGATATATTTGATAGGTTATGTCGGACCGCCAAGATCAATCGAGTGTCCAAGGAAATATTAAGATGATCTTGTTTCCCTTATCACTCGACGATAGAGTGACTTAATGGGAGAAGAATATACCACCTGAGTTGGTTTCTACATGGGAACAAGTGGAAGGGGAGTTTATGATAAGTTCTTTCCAAAAAAAAGAAGACCAAGATAGGAAATGATAAGTTCTTTTCCCCATCATGAGATGGAAAATGATGCCCCCGTAGGGATCTTTCATCGTGGTTGCTTAGAGAAATATAAAAATTCTCTTGATACAACAAGTAGAGGGAGTTTTGCGATTTTGGACGTGGAAGAGGGTGAGCTTGTAATCGAGAACCTTGAAAAAAGTGACCAAAGCTACTGGAATGAGTATTTTAAAATATTATGCGTTGATGAACGATTCAAGGAACTCAATGAAAATATCAATAAGTTAACAAGGATAAACTAAATATTGGTGAATATTGTGGAACAAGTGGAAGGAAATCAATGGGTTGAAAATGAGAATAATTAAGATGGGCAATATATAGGACATTCTCTGCATCCAAGAGGATACTACCCTAGATCCTTTAACCCAAATTTCAAGCCCTACAACAATCTCTCATACCGAAATCCAAATGTTGAAAACCCACAATTCCAGAACTCCCCACCCGTAAAGGAACACAAACAAGGTCAAGGACAAAGTACTTTTCTATCCAAAGGACCATTCAAGCTACTACAAAATCCAAGAAACTCATCTACTCAACCTCCTCAAGAAGATGAGACTAAACTACTTTTGAAGCAAATTCTAGAAGGGAAAAGGAAGAGACTATTGAGTTGAGCAAATTCTTGAATTTAATATAAATGATAAAGCATTTCATGGTTTGAATTATTTAAATGCTAAATTTGAGAATCTTTTGGCTCATGCCAAGACATTGGACAGTAAAGTGGCTCAAGTGGCTTCTTCTTCTAAGAGTCATAGAAAAGAGATCTTACCGAGTAAACTCGAGGCCAATCCTAAATAATATTACAAGGTTGTGCTTGAGGAAGTTGAATATGAGGTTCAAATTAAAGAACGGAGTTTTTAGCTGCGATAGGGAAGCTAACGATGTGAATATCAAAAAGGATGCGACCTTGTTTGAGAAAGATGATGAGAGAACTTTTGATAAGATTTTGGTTATAGATTACTCTATAATGTAGAAAAAATGCTTGGTGATTGATGATGATTTTTCGAACGAGTCAAAAGGGAAAGGTATAAAGGTGCTTAACAAAGCACGACGAAGAATGAGAAGATATTTTTGGTGAAATCTAACTTGGATGTTTAACCTTTAAACCACCTCTACTCTACCCAAAAAGGTTTCTAAAACAAAAACTTTAAGAATAGTTCGAGCTCTACAAGTATATGCTTAATCCTTTAACTCCTCAATTATGGGAACTGGCTAAAGATAACCCAAAGTTTAAGGTGATGTTTGAGCAGCATGTTTCTAAAAGAAAGAAGCTTGAAGAGTTAGGCAGAAAACACAATGTACTACCTTCCACAAAACAAGACAAAATGCTTCCCAAATTAAAGAATTCTGAAAGGTTTATGATTCTTTGCTTGTTGAAAAAGTGTACAAAATGGATGCACTAGTGGATATCGAGGAATGTGTGAATGTGATCTCTTTTGATATAATTAGGAAGTGCAACTTCAAAGACTTGATCAAAACAACATCCTCTATAGCTCTTAGTGATTCTACAATAAATCGATCGAAGGAAAAGCTTGAAAACTCTTCTTTGAAGATTAGAGATTGTATAATTCCCATTGATTTTGTTATTGTTGAAATGAAGGGCCCAAGTAAATTTTCTTTGCTAGTGAGGACTCCCTTCCTTGAAACCGTTGAGACTACAACAGACTTCAAAACCAAGAAAGTTATTCTCGCCAATATGGATCTCAAGACATTCTACAAGATGGTTAATGCTTATAATTAGATATTGTGGGACAGTCACTACTATGGACGTAAGAGAAGAATTGGTTGAGGAGTTTGATCTAAGTGAAGAGTTTGAGTGGTTGTTCAGGAAAGAAAACCATGAAAATTGTTCTCAAGTGGTCAAAGTGGTAGATGCCAAAAAGAAGAAGATGACCCCAAGTAGAAAGGGGAAAGGGAAACCACAAGTAGTGTTGGACAATGAAATGGTTTTCGTGAAGTATGCTCTTGAAAACATGTTTCCCGAGGAGGAAGACTTTATCAAGAAGTCACCAGGTGGAAAGGAGATTGAACCTTCTATGAGGCTTATACTAGTTGAAATTAATGATGGTTTAATTGAGTACAAGATCAAACTTCGGGAAATGCCTAAGTCATTCTCAAGAGAAAAAAGCGAGCTTCCACAATGGATATTGGATAAATGGCTAAAGCACACTACATTGAGGGCTTGTAGGATGATCACTTTAGACATGGTTGACAAAGAAACCAAGAGCCCTGGGATTCTCTTCCCAACTGTCACTAATCCGCCAAAGAAATAACATCAAGCTTAGTGAGAATAAACAAGCGCGTTTGGGGGGCAATCCCATGATATCCTTGTACATATTTTAGTTAATTTTTTAAAAAAACTCCATGTTTTTAGATGATTCTGGATAAATGGATAGGTCTAGTTACTTGAAAGTTGACAAAAATGAGTTGGGCAACAAAATATATTGCCATCATCCCACGCCATCTCCCCGCGCATCTTGCGCCGTCCAATGGAAAACTGGAGAATAAATCCAGACAGTCCATCGTCCCCTACCACCTAACCGTGCAAATCGCCGGCAAAACATGATGTTCGGAAGATCCTATCGTTCTGCACGTCCCTGCACCATCCGATGGTTTCCTGCAGGTAAGTGTTAGACGGTTTGTAATTGATTTTTTGTTCCATTTCCTTGTACTAAATCGATTTAGTACACAATTTTAATACATTTTTGGCCTGTTCAAGATAAATTTGCTTCATTTTCTCTCTCTTTTAATCAAAATGTGATGTTCTTCTTCTTTATGTCATTATCGTTATTTTTCTTTTTACTGTAAGAAACAAGTTTTTCAATTTCTGTTTCAATTCTCACTACATTTTTCAGCCTGTTTTTTTTGTCTTGAATATGAAATTACAAGCTTAATTTGCTTACTTTCAGCTCTAGTTTTACTCTCCACTCATCTTTATCAAGAACACAAGGTAAATTCTATAAACTTTCTTTTTGGCTCCAACATTTGAATATTCACTGTTAAAATATTTTAAGCACTTTACCATCATTGTTTACATCACATATGCTTGGGTAAGTGATTATTGCGCTAGAATTCCATGATATTGAGCTTGGCTTGTGGAGATTTTAAAATTAAAAATTTAGAGTTCTTCAGAAATTTGAAAAAATTAAAATGGGAGTAGAGATTGTGGTGACAATTGGTTACATATAGTCTGACTAATCTATTTCTTGTAAAAGAGTTGGATGGATCCAATTTAATGTCTTACATTGGTTTCTTGGAATATAACTATATGTGTTGAAATTAAAAGTTGAAATGCCAATTTTGAGTACATTGAACTATGTGTAAAATTAAGTATGATGATGATGATAGCTATTGCTTATTCACTGTGTCGATAAGTTAGAAATTTGATACAACAAGTTTTGAATTTATCATCTTTTAGTTATTCATTTTCTTACACACATGCATGTAAAACATTGTTAAGGTAAAATTGGCATTTTATACATCTAAACAAGAAAGCCACACTACATGCTAAATGACACGAGGATTTCCAAATTAATATGATTATAGATGGCACAAGGAAAAGAGAACATGGTAATGAGCTTGAACCAGAGGATGAACTAAAGAGTAATTTGAAGATGAGGATGTTCTTGTTACACCAGCTGGTGCAATGACTCGATCAAAGGCTAAGAAGTTTAACCAAGCTGTTGGAGGATTGCTTATCAAATAAGGATTCAAAAAATCAATACAACAAGTATGGAGGTAAAGCTTGTCAAACCAATTTGGTTTTGATTCAAGCTAATTGATTTCAACTTTTGGAAAAAATATCACAATTGTACTCTTTTTCCCTTGTGAAGTTTTGTCCCAATGAGTTTTCTTGACAATGTTTTCAATGAGACCGTTGTTTCACTTCACCATTGCCCATTTGTTGAAATAAAAGCCCAATACCTTATTTTAGTAGCTAATTACGTCCGCCAAATTTCTTTTCAAACTTATTTAATGCTTTGTAATTTCCAGAACAACCTTGTAAGTATTTCTAAGGTTTGTTCTTTTTTTTTTATATGCTTTGTATTATGCTTTTAAACAATCTATATATCTTTTTATTCTAAAAATCTTTTTAAAGAAGATCATCTCTTGTTGGTGTGCAATATCCACAAAAAAACTTGTTTTCCTTTGGTGTGTCATATCCAAAGTAGAATCAATATCAGAGGCCTTTCCGCATCCTTTATGCGACCTTTTGATCCATGTCCCTCTATCCCTTTGAATCCTATATTTACTTTCCACTCCAACAAGTCTCAGAGTATTGATCATTGAAAGGATCATATCAGGTGGTATCAGAGTACATTTTGGAAGGTTGGAGAAACATGTCTGAACAAGAAGATGGAGAAACCAGTAATAACTGCAACAACAAGCTTTTGATGGAAGCTATTACAAAGATGGTAGATACCAAAATAAATTTATTGCGTGAAGAGATTCACCAATGCACGAATCAAGGGCAGAGTAGCTCGCTGCAAGAAAAAAAGCTCAAGGGGAACCGGTGTTTGAAAAAATTAGAGATGAAGCAACTAAAACTTTTTCTGAATAAAGAAGCAGTTCATCTCAAAATATCCGAAGAGGGTGTAATAGACGTGCAAAGGAAGGACGAGACCTTCTGCAAGACAACTTTGGAGGTCTCAAGTTTAAAATTCCTCCATTTCATGGGAAAAATGATCCAGATGCATACTTGGATTAAGAAAAAATGACTAAATTGGTTTGTAGCGTTCAACACTACATAAAGACGAACCGAGTAAAAGTTGCTGTTACTAAACTTTATGATTATGCCCCAAGTTGGTGGGATAAACTAGTTACTTCTAACACTACAAGAAAACAGCCAATTTGCGATGGAAACTTTCCTCGTAATTTCCTCGCAAATCTTTGCGAGGAAATTAAGACGAAATTTTTCTAGTCGTTGATCGTTAATCGCAAAAGTATTTTCCTCACAATTTTCTCGAAACATTGCGAGGAAAATCGATAATAGTAGTTTTCTCGCAAACTTGCGAGAAATCTGTGAGAAAATATTTTGCGAGAAAAATGCGATCATTTTTTGAATCGTAAAATATTGCGATGAACTTTCACATTTCATCGCAATTTTCTAGCAAATATTTTGCGAGAGATTAGCAAGGAATCGTCGTTATTTCCTCGCAAAATATTTGCAAAGAAATTACGAAAGATCACCGCAATTTCATCGCAAATCTTTTGCGAGTATATTGCGACGATTTGCGTATGATCCTCACAATGTAATCACAATTTTTTAAAAAACAATTATTTTAAGCGAAAAAATAATAAAAATATAATATAACTAAATAAAATTATTAGAAATGAAATTAAAATTAAAATCTAAAATTGTACATAATTAATAATCAGAAAATAAAATAATAAATTATTCAATTATTTTACAAATCTAAAATCCTAAAAACCTAAAATCTAATTATTCGTCGGGTCCTGGTTCTGCTGCTGTCGTTGCTGAGTCAGTCCGTCCCGTAACAACCGAGCGTGCTCAACAAACTTTGGGTCGTTCTTCCCCATCTAGTCGAAAAGAAGAGCATGCGATCGAGTCCGCTCCTGGTATCCGACCATCTCTGACCTAATCGCGAGCCGCAGCAACCTCCTCACGAGCCGCCACGAGCTCCGCCTCAGCCCTCTGCAGCTTCTCCTCTAGAGCGCTCGAGCTGGATTAGGACGGCTGAACTCTGGTTGCAGCTGAAGACGACTCAAACTGCAGAGATCCAACTCCAAAAAACCGGCCTTTCGACCGGGGAGTAACCTACAATATAAAATAATAAATTAAATATTAATAATATTAAAAATTTCAATGAAACAACAAATTCAATAATAATAATTAATTACTAACCTCTGCAAAAATTCGGTTCTTCTCGAATTACGAAAGACTGAACCGAGCTATTCAGGTTCTCCAACGAAAGCTGGATCTCGGCCTCATCGATGCGCCGGTGGACCTCAGTGCATAGATGCTCGGAATTTGCGTCGATGAACAGCTAGAAGATCTGGAACGTCATAGTCTGCGCCCTTGGCCTTATTTACAAAAAAAAATTTTAATAGTTGTTTTATTAGACAAACTATAACACTTTAAGCATTTTATTATTTACTTAAATTAATTTGATAGTTTACTTACAATTTTCCGTACCTTAGCCATGAAAGAATCTCGGCCGGTAGTGTGTGTAGCCTTGGCCCTCTGTGTCTCGGGGTTCTTGCGAGCCGAGATACACTCCATGCTCCTAGCCGTGTGGGTCCCTCCCTACCAGTGTCCAACTAGCTGGACCCACACGTCCCCGTCCATTCAATCCGACTTCGAGTTCTCCGGATTCTCCCTCTACTTCTTCTTCCATCGCCCGACTTGGTCCGAGAGGTAGACTTTGAGTTTTGTCTCAAACTCATCCCAAATCCGCTCGTCGTATACCTGATCCTAGTTGTACGTTTGTTGGGGAAACAAAAGTTAACTTTAAATTTATACTAACTGAAAGTTTTATTTGAGAAAAATAAAATTTTAATAACTTACAACGAAGGCCTCGAACAAGCCAGCGATGACAGCTCGAAAAGTCTTCGAGAAGCTCGTGTACGGGTCCGGATAGTGTCGCATGAAGATCTTCATGATCTTCTGTGCCATTTTCCCGTCTTCGTCAAACCACATGGTCCCCGCCGGTCGCTCGGGGTGAAGGAGAGGCAACGCTGCTCGAGCGAGACTACGCAGTAGATCCTGCAGCGTCATCCCCGGCGGGCGTGGTGCCGGGGCTGTTCCGGACGGAGCTGCAGGAGGTGCTCTGTGATGCTTTGGAAACGTGTCCGGAACGCCTCCGGAACTGGAAGCTCCCAGTAGAGACCTCGCGGACTGCTGTAGATAGGCCTCGTACAAACCGAAGGGATCCATCTATATTTTAACATTTTTTAAAATTAAATTTACGATTTATTAAAAATATTTATTATGATATATTTTTTGTTTAAGATTAAATATAATAATAATAATAAAATATAAAATTTAATATTTACGAAAATTATTCATTATATATTTTTAGTTTAATATTCAATATAATATTAAAAATAAAATTTTAAGTTTAATATTTAGTAAAATTATGTATTATTTACTAATGTTAATATAATATTAAATACTAATTCATATGAGTTATTTACATAAATTTTTTATACTAAATTAAAATTTCATACGATCAAACTTTTTACGAAGTAGTTATTACTTTCTATCTAACAACTACTAATCTATTTCTAATGTATAACTTTAAAAACTTACAATATTCAAAGCCCAAAAGGTTGGTTTGGAGGTTTTGGGAGTTTTTAGAGAGTGTGTTTTAGAGAGAGAGTTTGTGTTTGGAACGTTTGAGAAAGGAGAAGGAGAGATCTCATATATATAGGATCTTGCTTCCTCGCAAATTTCTCGCAAACTTTAGGGTTCCCGCTTTTTTTTTCCTTGGCGCCAAAATTTGCGAGGGTTCCTCGAAAATTCCTCGCAATTTTTTGGAAAATTTTCGAAGAACCACCCAAAATTTATGACAAATCGCCAAATATTGCGAGGAAATTACGAGGATTCCTTGCAAATTCCTCGCAAAATTTGCAAGGAACTTTCGATGAATCCTCGCAATTTCCTAGCTATTTATTTTTTAAATTTAATACAGATCATTATTCACTGGTTTAGCATTTACGGTTTCAGACTTTTTGGAAGTACGATATAGTCAAATAGATATTACGATAATTAATGAAGGTCTTACGTTCAAATAACAAAAAAATTCATCAGAAGTTTAAATAAATTAAGTTGATGTTTATATGTATACAATAATATATACACTATTATTTTTGTTAAATTTCGCTAACGATTATTTTTAGATTTATGCATTTCAGCTTATTATGATACTAGTCAAAAGGTATTTTTAGTTAAAACCGTGATTCGTATTACTTTTAATGGTTTAGGGTTTAAGGTTTAGGGTAATGATTTGCGAGGAAATTGCGAGGATTCCTCGCAATTTCGCGAGGAAATAGCGAGGATTCGTTGCAAAATCCTCGCAATATAGGTTATATATATTAAATTTAACCTACTTCTTACAAAGTCCAAGTTATTTATATAAGCCTTATGAAAAATATGTCCTTTCAAATTCTAGTTCTAATAAATCATTTTAATCTTGAAATACATTCTGTTTACCAAATTTAATCAAGAGGCACTTAACTTTCCATATACACTTTCAATTGTCATTTACTACTTATACAAACATAATAGATAACATCACTCATCATTAGTGTCATTATGGTCAGATACATAAATGAAATCGTTTTCGTCGTATGATTCTTCTTCGTCGTCATCAGTATTCTCATCTGAATCTCGCATGTCTTCGTTGTCCCTTGAATGTACATCCTCAAAATCACACGATGCTGGGTCAATGTGTATGACATCCTCGATGGATTCGATCGGAATAGTCGTGTCTTTTCTTGTCATATCCTCTTGTAACACAATGTCATCATCAGCTCCGATTATACGACCCCTTGGACTCATATGGATCACAGTAAGTCATTGCTCCCGTCGTTCTCTTAATCGTGGATATGGGATGAATGTCACTTGCTCTCCTTGTGAAGCGAGAACAAACAGTTCAAATTTTTTATATCGTCTGTTAGCATTTACGTCTTTAACCCCCAAATTGTCCACTCGAACTCCTCGGCTGAGAACTGGGTCATACCAGTCACACCTGAACAACACACATCGCAAATTTACCACTCTGGGGTAAGTGACTTGTAAAATCTGATTAATCACGCCGTAGAAGTCTGATTCCCCCGTACATATATGCCGTAATTTGCAGATGACTTATGTGAACCGTGTTGATAGGTTTGAAATGTATACTCGCGGGTGAAGTACATCGATGCAGTGACTATCTGTGCAATTGGACCTTGTACGATTTCATGGAACCAAAGGGGGAAAGGAACATCACTATATCCATTGTTGACCTGAAATGAGAGTCACATGTACGAATATTGAAAGAGTTTATAAATCAATTTCATAAAAAAATGAAATGCGGTATACACGTACATAGAATTGAAGCCGCTTTGCGAAATATCTGTCTTTGTATTTCTTGTACTCCTTGTCCGGCAAATTGGGATAAGAATCTTTTATATGTGAATCAAATAAGTTACAATAAATTTGTTTTTAGTATATTTAATTAACAATAAAATACCTTTTTATTATCAAATGGAAATAATGACATTTATACCTCTCGAGCGGTTGCACGAACTCACAGTTTCGTAAAATACAAATATGTGCACTGTGATTATATGAAAAATCTTCCCACCATTCCTCCTTCAACTTCCCTGCAAGTCCTCTAATTTGGCAGAAGATGTCAGGCACATCCGGTACATTGTACGTAGGCGCCACGCCGCCATCATCGTACCTCCGAGGTATGTTTTTCTTTGTTTGTACCATCGGTGGGAAGTAATACTGAGTAAAGTGAGGATTTTCCTCAGTTAAGCTTCCAACGATGATTGATCCCTCGACTCGAGCTAGGTTTTTCGCTTTTCCTTTCAAGTATTTCATATATCACTCAAAGGGGTACATCCTTCTGAAATATATCAGACCGACTAAAGATGCTTCGTGCGGGAGGTGAATCGGTAGATGCTCCATAATATCGAAGAATGAAGGGAGAAATATCTTTTCCATGTTGCAAAGCAGAACATGAATATTACTATCCATCTTCGCAATCCCCTCCTCAGTTAATGTCCGTGCACATAAATGCGGAAAAATAGTTCAATGCATGTATAGGAAAAAATATTTATAGTAGTTAATTAACTTATATTTTCATGCAAATACATCAATTGAATGAAGAATGAAGTTACATTTAATGCATAATATTGCTTAGTGCACATGTTGTAGAAGTAACTCGCGTAGAGCAAAAGGTAGGAGCCGCTGCATAAATACATGGCAATCGTGGCTTTTCATGCCAGAAAAATTTTTCCCCTGCTCAACGCACCTTGTAAAATTAGATACATACCCATCTGGAAATTTTATGGATGATTCTGCCCAATCAAACAATGCTCTCTTCGTTTCTGCTGTTAATCGGAAGGCGGGAACTGGTAATTTCCCATCTCTTGTAATATGCAACTCGTTCCTTGCACAAATGTCAACCAAATCACGTCTAGACTTGAAATTATCTTTCATCTTACCTTGCACTTTGAGAAGGGTTTGCATGATATTGTCGAAAATTTTTTTCTCAATGTGCATCACATCAAGATTGTGTCGAACCAATTGATCTTTCCAGTATGGGAGATCCCAGAAGATGCACTTTTTATGCCAGTTGTGACTTTCCAAATATCCATCAGGCATGTTCGGTCTACTGTGCCAATTTCCACCATGCTTCACGATTTCTTGAGCACCGTAATACTCAACTTGCTCCAACACAACATCACCGGTCATAAACACCAGGGGAGGAAGCTTCACAACTTTGTTCTTCCTGAACAATTTCATGTTCCTCCTGTAAGGATGTGACATCGATAGAAATCGACGATGACAATCAAACCAGCAAGGTTTATGTCCATGCTTAAGTTGAAATGCTTCAGATTGATGTGCATAATATGGACATGATAACCTTTTGTGGGTTGTCCATCCATATAGCATCCCGTATGCGGGAAAGTCGTTGATTGTCCACATAAGTGCCGCACGCATCTTAAAGTTCTTCTGTTTTGATTGGTCAAACGTACGAACACCTGAATTCCACAAGTGCTGCAACTCCTGGATCAGAGGTTGGAGAAAAATGTCTAAAGATTTCTTAGGGTGCTTTGGACCGGGCACTAAAATGGTAAGGAACAGAAACTCCCTCTGCATGNGGAACAGAAACTCTCTCTACATGCACATCTCGGGTGGGAGATTGTACGATGTCAAGATGACAGTCCACAAGGAGTAGTTTCTTCTGGACATTCCGAATGGACTGAACCCATCTGTACACAAACCAAGAGACACATTTCTCACTCGTTAGCAAAATCAGGTTATCCCGTCTAAAAGTGTTTCCATGCTTTCGCGTCTAACGGATGTGTAGTCTCTCCCTCCGCAGATGTATATTGTGCATGCCATCTCATGGCACCTGCTGTCTTTTCCAAAAGATAGAGATGCTTGAGCGTGTCAGTGATTGACAAGTACCACATCCGCTGAAATGGTATGCATGTACGTCCTGTTGTAGGTTGATATCTCGGTTTCCCGCAAAAGCGACACTCTTGCAATTTTTCATCATCTTTTCCAAAATATCATGCAGTTGTCAATGCATACATCAATCATTTGCGATGGTAACCCAAGAATAGAAACCAATTTCTGAATTGCATAATAAGACTCAGCAGAATTATTATCTGCAGGCATATAGTCTTTTATTAAATCAGCCCATGCATCCATTCAATTCTCAGGTTGTAATCACTTTTAATTATCATCATCCTAGATACCAATGATAATTTAGACTGACCTTTTCTACATCCATCGTAGATAGGTTGATTAGCAGCGTCTAACATATCTAAAAAAAATTTGCATCTACGTTCGGTTCCTCATAATATGGAACATCAACAAATGTAGCATTTTCATCAAATGCATATGATGTTTCCTGAAATGCATCTGTAACCATATCATGAAACTTATTTTCCGTTTCATGTTGATGACGACTAGTCCCTCTATTTTGGTTCCCACGACTAGAGCTACTACTTCTTCAACATTACAAATTTCTCCATGGGAAATCCATAGATAGTAATTTGGGGTGGACCCTCTATTATATAAATGTTTCTTCACGTTGTCAATTAAGATATACTTCTCGTTCGCACATTTAATACAAGGTAGAATATTTGACCATGCTCTTGCGTAAGGGACCTGTTCATCGCCTGGTAGATGAACCCGCATAAACCGTCCCAGTACTCATTTGTAACTTCTCTGGTATCTGGATCTCTATGGCTATACATTCACCCTCGTAAAACGAAAATTTCATGCTCCGAATCCAACATTTTTTCTTTTTCTGTTTAGACTAACTTTATGTTATTGATTTTTGTTTTGAGATGTTGTGAATGAATGGGAGAGGGTGAAGTTGTATTTATAGCTATTTTTGCGACAAATTTGCAAGGAAATATATCCTGGCAAATAGTGGTTACACATCTGGAAAACGTGTTCACCTACCTAAGAGATTTCCTCGCATATCTTTCGCAATTTTGCGAGAGATCTGCGAGAAAAATGCAGTGAGACGCTATTTCTTTGCAAAATCATCGCATATTTGCGATAAAAATGTGAGAAACTATTTTCGTCACATATTTTGCGCCTGAATTTCGATTGACCTCTATTTCCAAGCAATTTCAACGCAAAATGGTCGCAAATCTGCGAGGAATATAGTTTCTTCGTAAATTGGACGCTAATTTGCGACGAAATTGGGAGAAATTATTTTTCTCGCAAATTTGTGAGGAATTTGCGAGGAAGCTATTCTTCCAAGCAGATTCTTCGCAAATTCATCGCAAATTTGCGAGGATCTGTTTTCCTCGAAAATTTTCCTCGCAAATCGGCTGTTTTCTTGTAGTGTAAGAGACGTAATAGAGAATTTCTAGTGGAAACTTGGTCTGAAATGAAGTCTATTATGAGGAAGAGGTTTGTTCCTTGTCACTATCACCGTGAGTTGTATCTTAGGTTGAGGAGACTCTCACAAGGAAACCATTCCGTTGAAGATTATTATCAAGAAATGGAAACCTTAATGTTACGAGCTGATATTTCAGAAGATAGAGAAGTAACTATGTCAAGGTTTCTATGGGGCTTGAGTATAGAAATCCAAAATAGGTGTGAGACTCAACATTATATTGAAATAGAAGAGATGTTGTACAAGGCTATTCTTTTTTAACAACAAGTTAAGACAAAGAGCTCTTCACGATCTAGTTATGGTTCACGAGTAATTACTAGCAAGCTTAGTGTTGCGCGGTTGTTTTCTCCATGAAAATTAACGATGAAGATTTATAATTTGTAAGCCCTTTTCCTATCAATCAGACAACTTGAAAGTGCAAGGATATACTATTGTAGTACTTTGGAGTCGAAGCACAAGGAGAAACTTACCTAAATATATTTAAGCATTGAGAATGCACGTTTAAAGTTTAATCTAAGCAATTAAGAAAGGTTTGGGGGGTGTTTTTGAGTTTTCTTAAGATACTATGAATGAAAGCAAGACAAAGAAATAAGCAACTTAATTAAAAGCAATAAACTTAAATAAAGAAAGCAAGCATAAACATAAAGGCGAAAACTTGAAATAAACAATAAACTAAGATGATAGACCAAGGGTTGTTGTAAATTATTTACTTAGCAAGATGGCAAAAGAGGTATTAGTTCAAGTTATTAAACACAAATCCAAGACCAAAGAAATTAGTAGTTTAATCCACTCTCGTGACAATAAGTCATTTTCATATTGATACACACAATCAACTCTCGCTTTTTGCAAGTGATAAATCGATTAGGAATCATTAAGAACAAGTCCATTTAGTCACTAATAAACCTAGCAATCAATTCCCATTGGCTAAATTGAAATAGCAAGAATTAAGTTCTCCTAGACATTTCATCGAACACCTCTCGGACGTGAAATGCATAAAAGTCTATATTTTAGTTAACTACTCTAAAATCTAGCATTAAGCTCACCTAATCCTTTGGAAACCTAAGATTAACAATCCCTAACACCAATTTTACAACCTTTGCTAAGAAAATATCAACATCCAAAGATCCATCAAAATGACTACTCACACATGCTTAAGAGAAAGAAAAGAGAAAAAGAAAATGATAGCATAATAACATATAAAGATTGAGTTTTTAATCCCTAATACAAACTAGAGATAGAGACTATTGATTGTAAAGATCAAGAGAAAAATCATAAAAGCTCAATATGGTTCCAAGAAAATAGTAGTAAAGAGATTGGATATAGAAAATTAGGTTTAACGAATATTTTTAGGTGGAAAGGGAGTGATATTCGGGTAAGTGCAAGCCAATATCGACCATGTGTAAGTCGCTATCGACCAGTTCTTGCATTTTCAATTGCCGTCAGAATGGCGTATTATTTGCATATACTCATCTTCTCCCATTGCTTTTGGCTCGTGATTTTCTTTGTTCCTTCACTATTTAGGCATCAGAATCCATTTTTCCAAGCTCCCAAATTGTTCATCCAAGGCTCATTCCTAAAAATGCAAAAGAACGCAATGCAAAGACGAAAATCTTAAACTCGACTCAACTTATAAACTAGATGAATTCTAACACCTAAATGCATTATATACAACATAAAACCAATAAAAAGACGAATAAAATAAGCTCAAGAATGTATGAAAATATGCATATGTCACCTAGTTGTTAGAGAGTAGGAAAAAAAACTATCAAAAGGAAGGTAACCCGGTTGTGAGTCCACAAGCTGAAGCGCTATTTTCTGTTCACGAAAAAGGAAATTTTAAAGAAGTTATAGCAAGAACTCGAGATGTTAAATGCTTTAAATACAAAGGAATATAAGGTATTATGTCAACGAGTTTTCCAATAGGACAATAATGATGATGCTGGATAATGGGAAATAGTTTAAGATGAAGAAGTTGTTTTTGATTCTTCAGAAGAAAATTTAGAGTAGTCACTACAAGAAACAGGTTGATTTGCGAG
>OVAN01003094.1:0-30468 GCA_900406275.1 Anastatica hierochuntica
CATATTATCAAAATCATATATAATTTATATTTGACAAATTATTCTAAAAAACATATAAAATTCTAAAATTTTGGTAAGCTATTCTAATCCTCAAATTTTAACCCCAAAACCAAAAAAATCACCTATTATCGTTGACCAAGCCATTTCAGACACGTCAAAAGTCAACGTCAACTATTCACTAACGGAGTTAACGGTTTGACTTTCAACGTGTTCAAAATGGTTTGGTCAACGATAATAGGTGATTTTTTTTTGTTTGACCAATAGTTGATGTATAAAATGGTCTACTTGTAAGTTTATATTTTTTATGGCTTTAATTCGAAAGTTCATGGTTTTTTTGCCAAATTCCCCTCAAAACATATAAAGAGTAAACTAATTCATATTTTTAACTTCGTGTAAATACTTCCCGTTTGGGGAAAATCTACTTAATTTCATAAACCGGGGTCTAAGTAAGAAGGGTTGTGTCAAATATCATAAAATTGACGTCGAAACATCTAGTTCATGCAAATATGGGTCGGACTCATACACTATTGGGCCTTTGCTAAATCTTCAGTTTTGGGCATATATAAAAAAGTTATTTTATCTCACTATTCGATTATTTGAATTTCTTTTGCATTTAATTTTTAAAATAGTATCGAAGAATGTTCACCATCCATGGGCTAGTACAAAAGATTGGGAATAGAAAAAATTAGATTGTAAATTCTTAAAAAGCTATGGTATGTTGAAGTTCTTTTAGTCCAGCGGTTGATTAAAGGTTCATCAATGTTTTTACATCAGAATTTATAGAGATCGATTTTCCGCAAATGCAAATTAACAGAAACAGATTTATAGAAAATCTCCGGCGCGATGCAAAAAAGATCGTTCGTTTTGGTGATGAGATTTAACAGATGAAAACAAATTGTAAAATTTTTAAGAGTAGTATTTTATTTTTCTAAGATGGAAAAGATAATGCAGTGTTATGAATTAGATGTTTTGACAAAATTTTAAATAAATAGCCAATCATCCATCAAAACGTCATTGTGATATTGTTGAACAACTAGGTTTACCCCATACCTTTCTTAAACTCATGGTCAGAGGCGGCCATAAAACCAAGTAAGATAAACATGTGTGCTTGACCCTCGGTTTACATAAAAAATTAGTTTTAGAAAACGATCTACTTTAAAAAAGACGTTTACAAAATCGGTTTTTTTTCTCTCGATTGCAACCTTCAATAAATATGAGATTTTCAAAGCCGACCATGTTCATGGTTTCAACGCAAGATATTTGTAAACACAAGAAATATTAGAACTATTTAACTTCACATTGTTTATGGAATTTGAAGTGCGTGTAAACTATTTAGTTACTTTTGTTTGTAGAAGTATATTATAGCTTTTGCCCTTCGTTTTCAGTATATGCGCCACGAGGTTTAATAAATTCATTGGAGGGGAAAAGTCAATATCTTATTCATTTTATTGACTTTCAAAGTTCCTAATAATTTGATTATATGTGTGACACATCGATCACTACTGTTATAGATTTTTTTGTTCAACCCCTCGATTTCTAGTTGACATCATTAAGATCTTGATCCATCATTCTTTGGCCCGAATCGTTTGAAAAATCAGTTCACAAATCAATTTTAATATTCGTGCAATTGTTTTTTCAAGAAATGGACATATATATATAATTTTATCTCACGCGTCAATGTGACACTTTCTTTCTACTTCGTGTAGACCATGCGATAAAAACTTTTGGTTGATGCAAGTAGAAAATGAAATTAGACACTCTCAATTCTGATAAACGAATGGTTCTTGCCAACATGAGAAAACTCTGAGATCATCTACTACTTGATTTTTTGAGCTCTAATTCTAATTAGGAGAATGTCTTAATATTGTATTTTATTTTTCGTTTATACTACGAAGAACTTTTACATTCTCTTAAAACCAAATACAAATATTTGAAAACCAAATACGTTTTTTTTTGTGTCGAAAACTAAACTTAGAAAATCTATTTTTAATAGACAGAATAAGCTCTACTTTCAAAAACAAAATAAGTTTTAGAATTTCATACTAGTTGTTTTTTTGGATAACGGGGAGGTGTTTGAGCTGGAGTCCAACTAATTTTCTAGCGGAACAGTACCGACGAATAGTCTGATCCTGAATTTTTAAACGAGACCTAAAATATGGCTCTATGTTCGTCTGACCAAGCAAGAGAAACTTAATTCCTAGCAGGAATCGAATTCATGGCTGGTGAGTTTCAGACATTCCCCTTAGCCAATCCATACTACCAGGCTACCACTGATTGATTATTTCATGCTAGTTTTGAACCATACTATATAACTCTTACTAAAAATAAAGAGGTTTTGTAATGTTTATTTGTCAATAAAATATTTTGATCTAAACATTCTATTAAGTTGAAAGCCAAAATCAGCCTTCGCGTGAACCCCATTGGCGGTCGGATTTCATCGTCGACACTGTGAGAGGGTCTTCTAGGTCCTTAATCGCTGCTTGTCTTTTTGATCAGTTTTTTGTAGTTCGGAGCCTCCTTGATTCGAAGTGGTTTTCGTCGTGGGATAGAGCGCCAGTGTGTTTCTTTGCAACCGAAGTCGTGGCGAAGCGGAGGATGGGGTTTTGAGAGCTTGGCTCTGTGATATGTTTTCCTTTTGCCCTTGCAGGTTTTGATCCGATCTCGATGCGTGCTTTTTGTTCCTCGTTTAAGAACCTCTTTGGTTGAGATGGTTTGGCTCTCATCCTTTCAATTTGTCACCGATTTAGAATCTGAGAATGAACATTCATAGAATTTAGGTTTATTTAGGGAGTCGTTGGTTCTCGCGAGATTTATTGAAGTTGTTTGTGGTTTTGGAGTTATATTGCTTCTTAATCTCCTAGTATTAAGGCTCTCCATAATTGGTTGTGGTTGGCGGTAATCGGTTACGGATAAAGTGATTTGTGCGAGAGGTGTACTCGGCCTACTAGTTAGAAGCTACGAGATTACAGGGTGATTTCGGCTTCTCAGTAAGGAAGTGTGTAGAGTTTCATGTCGTTTGGTCGTTGGCTGCTAAAAATGATGCTAAAAGTAGTGCTATATTCCTCGGCCTGGATGGTTATCGTCGGATTCTTCGTGGCTCTTCAGATTCAGAGTAATATAATGAGTTCTGGTCGTGTATCTTCCTTCAATAATATCGGCTTGTGAAGCTCAGCTCCATTTCTCCTCCAATCAAGTTCGCTTGACCCTTATTTCGGTTATATTATATTTGTTATTGGTTGTTCATTTTATAGAGTCTATGTCTTTTTTGTTTTTCAGATAATGTATTTGGTTAATGTATGTCTTTGATGTTTGGCTCCGGGGGTTTATTTATAGATTCGCCGGCTTATGACTCCGGAAAAGCTTAGTCTTTTGCCGACTTAGATTGTAACCTTGCGTTTTCTCGGTGATAATGAAATCATCTTTCAGATGAAAAAAAAAACATTCTATTAAGTCAAGTTAACAGAATTTTTTTCCGATTTAACAGTTTTTTTTGTGGGGAAAAATAAAAAAGTTGCATATTTTATAAAACAATGGGCAGGAAAGACAAAGCAAAAGCAATCTCAAAGATTTGATACGATGTGGTGTATTGAGACTGAAACAGCAAATCATGTTTAGACAAAACAACTGTCCGAACCAAATATTAATGGGTCCCTTTTTATTAGATTTTATGGGTCCCTCGAATCCTAATTTTAATGTGGACGTCATTACATTATTATTATTTGCCCACCTTCCTTCTTGTTTTTTTTTCGGGGTCAAAAATAGTATAAAGAAATTTTTTGTTGTCAACATATAATAAATTAAGTCCCTTTTTAATTGGCTAATCGGATTAGTTTATTATTATTTTTGTTAAAACAAAGGGTAAAATCCATGTCTATGAAAGAATCAGACTTAATTCTTTGGTAAGAGGTCATCTCACAGATAGACTCCTTACTTATGTATTCAAATGGTCCGAAAACAAATGTCCATATCCGTGTGAGTGTCCAGAGACACCGTGAAGTAGATTCCTCTAGCATGATTTGAACTCATAACTTACTTTCATAAAGAAGTTTGTCGTTACTATTGGACCACGATGTTCCGGACAAGGATTAGTTTATTATTGCATGACATTAAACGTTTAGATTGTCTTGGATAAAAGTAATTTCTAGAGTTAAATGGGTACCCTAGTTAATCTTGTATTAATTTTTCTCATCAGTTCTATTCGGATTTAAAAAAAAATTGGCTTTAATCCAGCCTAAAAAATTTTCTGATGAAATGTAAGATTAATAAAAGTCTAACATGCATAATGCTTGAATATATCATACATATAATTTGTGGTTATAGTTTCTTTCATTTATATAGATTGTTTTTTTTGACACGAAAATGCTATCTTATTACTCAAACTTGAGGTGGTGTAGCGAACCACACCGAAATAGAACAATTCACAAAATAAAAAATAACTAAATGCTGTATAGCCAAATGACTCGAACATACGATAACTTGAAATGCAGAAAAGCAATATTCATCCTCTCGACCTCTTGTAGCTCTGCCGCAAATTCTGGCCATTTATCAGAACTAGCAAACATACGAATGACATCTTGACTATTAGTGCCAACCTCCTATACCTCATAATAGTCTGCCATACTCTGCAACGCCCAAATCAATACCTCAAGCTTTGAATGGAGAGGTGATATCCGTCGAATCTGGTTACGGACTCTCATTTGTGTGCAATCTCCATTTACTCCAAATAGTGACCATCCCATCCCACTGTGTATATCCGGTGATTTAATCCATCCACTAAACAGATATCTCTCAAGCTTATGGCTTGTGTCCGTGTATTTCGTGTGTCTATAGCAACATGTAATTCGTCTTTATTTGTCGCCATCCATGCCCGCCATTCAGAGATGGTATGGCTAATAATATTAGGGGTCTCCCTTGCAATACCTTAAAATAGGTTTTCGTTCATTGCCTTCCAAATAAATCAAATGATCCATGGATAGGACTTGTATCTCTCCATATGCCCAACATTGTCGTTCCAAAACAGGTAAGCCATGTTATTGTAAACACTCGAAGTGGGAAAGACTTCCGACACCCCGAAGGAGGAAACCAAAGCCCAAATTCGTAGTACTTGAGGATAGTCGAAAAATGCGTGAATAACAGACTTCTCCGAAACTTCACACCACGGACAAAGATCCACACAATTAATTCCTCGGCTCACTAGATTATGAGTAATAGCCTGTCACAATTTGCTATATAAGATGATGAATGTTAAGTGGAACATCGATCTTCCAAACGTAACTATTAAAGGCATGAAACGATAATATATTTAGTTATATTTATTTATTTTATTTGGTCCAATATAAACTGAGTTATTTATCTACATCTTTAGTTTTTTTTTCTTTTCTCAATAGTTATTTTGACCAATTTCTCACGACCAGTCACTATGATATTGTTTTCTTCGATTCTTTTTGTACGGATATTCTGATAGGACCCTAGTGGATTTTTCAGAAAATATCAATTTTATAATTCGATTTATGTTTTTCAAAGTTAAAAAAGTTCTTTTTTTCAACCCTAAAAGCACGGCACAAAAGAAAAGAAATATACTTTTCACGTAAATAACTAAATAAGAACTAAAAGATTTTGTTTGATTTTCCTCGCTGGAAATTAAAAATAAATTTAAGCTAAAAAAAATTCAGAAATATAAAAAACGTTAAAAGGAAGAGAAGAAGAAGAAGAAGAAAAAAGAACACAAGTGTGAGCTCTTCTTCTTCTTCTTCGTCTCTCCTTTACTCTTAGTTACTTCTCCTCATCTATGGCCAGAGACGGTGGCGTTTCTTGTCTCCGGAGCTCAGAAATGATGAGCATCGGAATGGGAGGAATCGAATCTCCACCGTTGGATTTAGACGAAGTTCATGTATTAGCCGTCGATGACAGTCTCGTTGATCGGATTGTCATCGAGAGATTGCTTCGTATTACCTCCTGTAAAGGTTAGTCCTTTTTTTTCTCGCCGGAAAATTCCTAAAACAGAAGCTTATCTCCGGCGACTCTGTTTTTCAGTCACGGCGGTAGATAGCGGATGGCGAGCTCTGGAATTTTTAGGACTTAACAACGAGAAAGCCACCGTCGAATTCGATGTAAGTCATATGTAAATCTAAAAAAACAAATTTTTTTGAAATTACTTTTAGTTTCGAATCAGATTCTGTTTTTTTTTTGAATTTTTCAGAGATTGAAAGTTGATTTGATCATCACTGATTATTGTATGCCTGGAATGACTGGTTATGAGCTTTTGAAGAAGATCAAGGTCTCAATTTTCCCGCCTTTTTTTTCTTCTTCAGATTTTTATTACAACTTGTTCTGAATTCTCCGGTCGTTTTCTGAAACAGGAATCGTCAAGTTTCCGACAAGTTCCGGTTGTAATAATGTCATCGGAGAATATATTGACTAGAATCGATAGGTGAAGTTTTGTTTTTTTAATGAAAGTCACAGACTTTTTTTTTTAGTAACTGTTGATTTTTGAATGAACCCAGAAAAAAAACTGAAACTTTTTTTTTTCTCTGAAGATGCCTTGAGGAAGGTGCGGAGGATTTCTTACTGAAACCGGTGAAACTCGCCGACGTTAAGCGCCTGAGAAACTACTTGACCAAAGACGTTAACTTTTCGAAGCTCCCGGAAGATTCCGATTCCGTTAATTCTTCGGTTCCTCCGTCGTCGACTCTCTCGCCTGTATCGTCGGACTCTTCTCAGTCGTTATCTCCGGTGGAGATCTTGTCATCGCCCCTTTCTCAAGTAAACGATGAAAGTGACGATGTGTTGACATCGTCGCCGGAATCTTCGCCGGGATCTTCGCCGGAATCTTCGCCGGAATCTTCGCCGGAACGACGGCAGAAGATGAGGAGTCCCGGATTGGATTAGTGTGTGAAAGTTTTTTACTTTTTACCGGAATATGTGTAATAGTATCTATCTCCGTTAACTCTTTTTTTTTTAACCTTGGACGGTGTTTTTAGTTGCACGTTGACTTGACGCCGTCAATTTTATAGACCTTTTTAAATCTCATTCCATGTGGGTTATTTATTTATTTTCTTTATTATAAGCCGATTATTATTAACTCCACAAAGTTATGGTTTTGACATAATTATGGAAAAATTAGAATGAAAAATCATTCAGTTAATAAAAACAAATTGCAATCGAATTTAAGTATTCAACGCTAGCCATTTAGTATGATAGTGATAATGAAAATCGAAAATGCGTTTTTAATCCTTGTGTTTGAGTAGACAAACTTGATTACCAAATGTTTCCAACATAGTCACGTAACTTTTAATTTACCTATATAAATTTAACTATCGCTGAACGTTCGGGTATCCGATCAGGTTCGGCTTCGAGTTCCGAACTCTAGCACTACAATACCTGATCGGATATTTTTACCTTTTGGGTTCGGGGTTAGATATTTTAGGTTCGAGTTTGGGTAGTTCGGATTCGAATATTCGAGTTTGGGTATTTCAAGTTTTTCTCGAGTATTTCAATTTTTTTGGTATTTCGAGTTTTTTCTATCGGGTATTTTTAAGTATTTTTCGGATATTTTAAATTTTCGGGTATTTTTAAGATTTTCAGATAAATTGGGATATTCATTTAGAGTCCTCACTCATGTATTTAGGTATTTTTTGGATACTTTTTAAAATTTTGGATTTGGATTGTTCGGATTTCTTTGGATTCGAATTTTTACGGTTCAGATTCGGTTTGCGTCCGGATAAAATACCCATTCGGATATTTTTATACTTCGGGGTCGGATTCGAATTCGAATCTCGGTAAAATGCAGCCCTAAATTTAACCACCAAATGAAAGAAGTAAAAATGTAAAAATAGAAAGAAGTGGATGACTCATAATGCATGTGTCGTCGACGTGTAGAGAGTAAGCAAGAAAAGTAGTAAAAAAGAAGAAAGAGTAAGAGAATAAATGCAACTCTGAAAAACAAAGACAATTCTTGTTCCCTTTCTTTGGGCATTGTTACTTTGCAGAAAAGCTCACTCATTAGAACCTCATGATACAAAAAAAAACATTTACCATAAAAATCATATGGTTTGAGTTAGGTTTAACTAATGTAATATACATTTAACTTAGTTGTTTTTCGAATCTAGATTTGATTGGTGGTATAGGTTGGAGGCTAAGATGAGAGTGTGATCTCGTGTAGTGTTAATGACAGTAGAGCAAATCGGTAGATGCAAATGCAATGTATATACCAACAAAACATCTCATTAAATTATTGTCGACAACAAAATCGTCTCTAAAAGGATTCTCCTCACGTTTGGTTTGGTGTACTTAATACACAAAATTTGCAATAATTTAACATAATCTTCATTGGTTTGCGTTTATGTCTCTTCATGTGAGCGATGAGTCTCTTTAGTCTTTTTACACATTTTTTATATGTCTTCCCGCACATATTAAAAAAATAATTAAATGTTTTGTGTTTTCCCCTGTTTTATACATTGTTTTATTTGATTTGTCTATTAAATGAATTAAAGAAATAGGGTTAAACTTGAAAATTTTGATAAACATTTGCATTGAAAATACAAAACAACATTTAAAATGAAATAAAATTAAATTTTAAAACGACATTTAAAAAATAATGGAGGGAGTATATATATTTTTTTTTTGGATTTACCTTTGACATGTAAATTTTATTTTCATATAATGGCTACTTTACCATTTTCAAAGCTTAAAAGGTAATATTGTTAAATGAATATAGTTTTAAAAATCTAAATGATAATTATCTTCATTGTTGTGAGACTAATAACATTGAAAGAAATATTTGTGAAAGACTCCCATAAGTTGGCAAGTTATGCATCATATATTACACATTACATACCATATAGGCATATATTGTATATTCTAATAGAACTATACACACCAAAAGGTCCAAAACTGGCTGCTCCCAAAGCAAAACAGAACAAAAAGAAAGTGGCTTAGTGAGAATCATGGAGCCACATGATCACATCCTAGCCCTCAATGTCAAGTCAAAAACAAGCATCAAAGCTTTGCATAATCGAGGAAGTGACCACAGCTTTTGGATGGAAGAAACAGAGAAGCTACGTGTTTATGGAGGCGGTGAGGCAATAAGTCTGCAATTAAGCATAATGTGAAACCGAGATATTCTCCTCTCTTTCGAAATTTCACTGACTCTTTTTTGGATTTGGTTTCTTCTGTTTGCTTCTATACAAAAGATCGGATGTGCCATATGCATACTTCACCTGCATTAGTTTAATCATTGGGCGCCAAAGTAAGTTTCATTCATACACAAATAAACATTTCAGATGGCAAGTCTTTCTCAACATAGAGTTTCATTATATGTTCTATACCTTTGAAGTACTGCAACTCATGTTGCATTCAAGCTCGTTAATAATATTCAATCCTTCCATTGCAGCAGAGATCCTTGAAGATTCATCTAAACCGAATTTCTCCTTGTTCCTGCATAGAGTTTGCTTAAACATTACTGCAGATCCAACTGATATGTATATGATACCATATGTTCTTATCATGCTTCCTTCACCTTCTCAGAAACAGTCCATGCTTCTCTTCATCATTGTCAGAAGTCAGAAATTTCTTCTGAAGATAGTCTGCAAAACTCGGTTCAATGGCTGCACCCGTTACTTCGTGATGATTGTTCCAGCTGTTCATAAGCTGAATCGAGAGACTGTTTTCTGCGGATGACTGCAATCAGTTCCAAAAGTAATATTAACACAAACACACTATAGAATTCGAATGGACAAAAAGATGTGAAGATTGAGAAACCTACATATCTGATCCGGTATATGTTTGCCTCATGGAGGAGGGCACGTGCATTTTCATGATACACTGGATCAAAGAATCTTTGCCGTTTTCTGTAGTTCTCATATGCATATAGCTGCCGAAGCTTGGTGTCTGTCTCATCAGCTGCAACTGCATGGAGCTGAAGTATATCCAAGACATCCCACTAATCAGGAATGATAAAAAAAAAAGAGAATATGGACACAGAGTCAAGAAGACAAGAAATTAGCTTTGATTACATGCTTGACAAATTTATGAATTAGCTTGTCCAATGTGAAAAGAACATATGAGTGTGCTCCAAATATAGCTCGGCACTCCTCTTCAAACTTTGTATTATCACTAGAGCCGTCAAGCAAGGTATAGAGTGCTTCCATGAACCTAAAAGTGTTATGCTTCCAAAAATCAGTAAGGAACCGTAGTCCAATACGTTAACTTGGAAGTTAACTCACCTGGAATAAGAATCAGGAGTTGTGTTATCTGGAGCCTTCCACTTCTTTTCTGACTGTTTCTTTGCTGCTTGTATTCTCTCGTACAACATCTGGAAAACCGGAAGAAGTACACAGAAATTAGCACTGGAAGAGAAAATCATTATAATAAAGACCGAGAAGCTTTCTTCAAATAGTCCTTACCTGATGAAGCCTAAATAGCACATAATAAGAATCATTCCCGTAAAAAACTCGCGAAACATTCTGGGAGCCAGCTTCACTAGCTTGCAAAGGCCAGGACACATGCTTGGAAACAGGTTTTACAGTTTGAAGAAACAGTTCTGAAGAAGATCCATCTTCATCTTCATTTCCATTAGCCACACTAACACACCGATTACAGTTCATACCTCCGTTATGCTCTTCATGGTAACCAAAATTAGTTCCTGAACCAAGCATTTCAGCAGTCTTATTATTCTCTGCTGACTGGTGACAAGTTTCCTTTTTCTCATCTTCCATGCGAGCATTGCTCCTTGCCCCTGTTTCAGTACCGTATGCTGCGCCCTTTTTATCACAACTTTGTTGGTCTTTATTGCTTCTTGCATTGCTCATCACCATTTCCGAAGGCTTGAGGTCATTCTGTTCACTATTCTCAAGGTTGCCTTGCTCACAACTGTTGTCCGAAGATAATTCACCCTCTTCTCGCTCAGCTGCATGCTTTCCATCTAATACTTCATTACTCCTACGATTCTCTACATCCTCCACTATCTGATCGTTTCTTGGTGACACCCGTTTGGAAGGCTGGATAACCTGTAGACCATGAACAAAAATTAAGGTTATATCTACAAAGTCTCATAAATAAATAAAATCATGACTAGCCTCTACTGATTGCTCATCAAGGCATCAAATTGGTAGCTAAGGATTTTAACTTTCCTTTAATTACATCAGAACCGAAGTTCATACAACATGAATTTAAAAGACCTTCACACAAGAAGTTACCTCATTATTCAAAGGTGCATCATCTTGCAATTTATCGTGCTGAACTGTTTTCACTATATTGCTAGAGGCATCTTTCCTAGGAGAGCTTCCTTGCACTGTTGGATTTTCTTTGATCGGCAGTTTCGGGGATACTGGATGTTTACGGTTTGACTCAGAAGCGTTATCCTTCACTTCCACACTTGCAACATATTCTTCGTTGCTGTTGCTTAACCTCGACACATCTTCCATAGCCAGGTTACCTTGAGACCTCGAAAAGATGCCAAACGTGGGCTCCAAAAAGGTTATCCACAGATTCATTACCTTATCTGATTGTTCAGCCGCACATATTTCTTTACAGTAATACTTGATTAGCAGATATAAGTCTTCGTGAATTTGTGCATCACAATAATTAAACTCCAAATCTGGAGTAAAAGAGGGCATCGTTCTAATAGCAATAGCTTGAAGCAGATCGTCTTGATGCTTTTTCTCACTGATATCTTTTATCTCTGCCACTAAACCTGCATTTAAGGACACAATAAAACAATGGCACTGAGGCAATCTAGTAAGTACAAATCTGCAATCTGTTATTAGAAAATATAGCACTTTCTCTTGCTTAACCATCCTTTCAAAATCACGAAGTAGAGAAAGAAGTTGCTAAATTGTTAACGGATTAGCCCTACATTTTTCCACGAAATTTCAAATGCAGCCGAACAAAACAAGTGGACATCAAACCCTAATGTAGGTTGGAGATCTTCAGATAATGAACTTATTAAGAACATTTATGATAGAGAAGCTTACATTTTGTGCTCAAGTTCTTCGAGTCTTGCTGCTTAAAATAGAAACTACGATGATCTAGGGACTTATGGTGATTCTTAGCATATACTTCAGCCCAAACTTTCTGGAAATCAGAGTGGCACTTTGCCCATTCTTCTTGCTTCTGCTTCAAGCGTGTCAGTATCACCGGTAAAGCGCTATGCATATTCTTCTTGAAAAGATCCATGACATCAAGCCCATTATCACCGTATAAACGCTCAATGCATCTCAAGTTCATAGCTATTTAGATAGTCACATAGAAAGTTATAAGCACAAATAAATCAGGACATACGAAATATAGCCACACTAGATTTGTTCCAAACTACCGACTTACCTGTTAAGTGTTTTTCGATACGTATCGTGTCTGGTGAGATTGTGTCATTGTTGATCTTTTCCAGAAGAACTTCCACGTTTTTAATGGCTGAACTTACAGATCCTAGTAACATATCCATTTCAAACCTGCACACACATTAGGAATGTTAAAGAGGGGGATTCTATTGCCAACAAAAAGATCACCATTTCGGCATATGATAGGGTTCCAGAGAAACTAAATGGAAGTAGAGAAGTCTCAACAATATAGAGAATAAAATTAAGCATGCCAAAGGTATACGAAAAGATCTATATGGCTATAGAACAAGAATACAAAAACCTGTATATACCAAGTGGATTAAAGAAATTTTACATCAACTAGTAGATTATACCTGTCATCCTCACACCGAAACAAGCTTTCTTCATACTGGTTTTTGCGCATATGACTGAATGAGTAATCTTCACTCCCTGAGGTGACAGACACCAGGTGGTCATTCAGTGTCTTTTTACCAAGTGCATTTCTGTAGCTTGGAATCTCAACTAGATACTGCATGGAAAAAGACCGACCATATGATTGTAAGAGAACGAAATAACGAAGTAGATGACTGTGCACTAGAACAACATTATTAAGGAAAAAGTGGCACTCACATCCTTCGGCAGGAGTCGGTAGCTTGGGGTACACCGTGTGCATTCAGAAAGATCAAGTTCATTTATAGGTGTTCCCACATACTTGGTAGAAGATAGTGGAAATACGTGATTTCCGATATCTTTACTGCCAGGAGCTGCACTATTTTCAGTTCTATCTGTATCTCTTTCAGTATCTTCTCTATTTTCGTAATCCTGAATTCCCTCATTATCCTCCACGTTCAAATATCCTCGCCGACCTTCTTTAACAAGGGAGTCTGCAAAAATTAACAACCTTACAACCATATATAAACTACTGACCAATAATTACTTAAGTCATTCACATAGATAAATTTACCATGGTAACAAAACACAAGATGAAGGTACATCTCAGAGAGATATCACTTGCTTTGTTTATATGAAATTCATCAAATAATGAAAGACATCTTCACAATCATAAAGCTGAAATATAGAAATAATGTAACAGGCCATCTAAATACTCATTTCCCAGAGAATTACCAGAGGAGTAAGCGACAAGGTTCTCATCGCCGTCTTCTCGTTGGTCAGAGTGTTCAGAATCATCTTCAACCTTACATTGTCTTTTTATTTTCTGTGGCAAATATGAATCTATATTAATATCTCACTCAAAAACTGAACTATCAAGTTCCCAATATAACTTCTGTTTCATAAAGCCTATTTTATCCTGATCTTAATTTAACAGACTCTTAAAACAGTGGAGGAAAGGATGTACGCAGTTTTGCTGCCATGAACATCGATTAAAAACATTACTAACCGCGCAAAATATACTGCTATCCGCTACAAAGATGAATAAGCGTCACCTTATAAGAATGCATGGCAGAACTTGCAGTGCCCTTACGACGTGGTACTGGATTCCTTGCAGAAGCTGATTCTGAACGCTTGGGTAAAAAATTAACAAATTCCACGAGAAGATCTTCATGACCCTTGAACAACATAGTAACCTACACAACAGACGATGATCAGAGTCAAAAAGTTTAAAGAGTTAACCTTCTGGGCAATGGACATTAAAAATAAACACACCTCCTCGTAGACATCAGAGATGGACTTCCTTTTCTTCCGATACATGTTCAAGATGTCTAGAAACCTTTTATACGCCTGTTCATCACCTCCAAACCTTTCCTGCAAAAAGTAAAAAACTTCAAGAAAACCATAACTGATAGAAAATCACCATTACTTTAGTATGCCAAATACCACATCGCATGCATACCTTAATCTTATTGACGAAATCGATAGCGTCTTTGAACTCCACCTCAGTCTTAGGCTTCTCTTCTTCCGGCAGAACTATTCTAGACCCAGGGGGCAAGAAAGTATTAAAGCCTAAAAGTAGCTCCTTGTAGCCCTTGAACAGAACTTTTATTCTTTCTATGACACCATCAATTTTGACTCTGCAACCAACCATGAGACACCATGAATATACACAATTCACAATGTGACTGTGACCTCTATATACGAAAGAGAGACACCACGAAACTAAAAACGGGAAGAGAATTGAAGTAGGTATGCATACCTCTGAGCATTAAAGTCCTTCATGACTTCAAGAAACGCGTTGTACTTTTCTTGATCATCTTGAAAAATGTCTCTGACAGCTTTGAGATAACGCAGAGCATCGATTGTGGTTAATCCTCCCTTAACGATTCGAGGTTGCCCGTTTCTGCATTTGCACAAACACATGTACCATTACTACATCACTGAAGAATTTAACATTGCAATCTCGTGTCTACAGAACAACAAAAACAATGGAGTTCTCACTAAGAGTAGAAGATTACGTTTCTAAAGGAGACGAAACATTAGGTCTTGTTCGCTTTTGAGATTCAGAGTAAACATCTTCGTTAACTCTCTTCATCCCCTCTCCGTAGAACAAATTTCCCCTAAAAAATAAAGAAATCGAAGTCAAGAGAAAAACCTTGAGAGATTAATCATGGGGGTTTCCGTTTTCACGACTAATAGATCTAAGTGATCGGAGAATCAAACAAGAGAGAAAGAAGAAAATGAAGCAAAAGAGATTTTGATTTTACCGGATCACGTTTTACTCAAGAAGGCGAAGAGAACTCTCGTGAGTTTTCTCCGGTAAATAAAAATGAGAGTTTCAAAAACTAAGTCGGAGGATCGGTGAACAAACGTTAGCCGCCGGAGTTTTAAGTAGGAGGATTAAACAAGTAAAACAACAAAAAAAGAAGCAAGAGAAGCTTCCTTTTCTGATTCACCGGAAAAGCAAGTAGCGACGGTGAGATTGCTTCTCTGTTTGTCTCTCTGGTTTTTTCGGAAGCGGAGGAGGAGGGAAGAAGGTAACGCCAACGGCAAGAGGAAGCAAAAGAAGAAGAGAATGAGACTGTCTTATATACTGTCGTACATGTTGATTGTATATTAGTAAACCTTCGGGTCCATATAGAAGGTTACGTTCTTGGGCCATTGTTTTCAGATTAGGGCACATTTAGTGACTGTTAGTGTTTTTACACCGCGAGATTAGAGGATCGACTCACCGAAAATGCACAATTTAATTACAAAGTAATAGAGGCAGATTTATAGATAATATTGAGCAAGAAACGACCGTTCGTTTTAGTCTTATGATGCAGCAAACAGAATGAAACGGAACAATAGTTTGTAAAATGTAAATCTAATACGACTAAAATGTTAACAATTAAAATGTGGATATTAAAGGGCATTTGGTCTAGTGGTATGATTCTCGCTTAGGGTGCGAGAGGTCCCGAGTTCAATTCTCGGAATGCCCCTATTCGTTTTAAAATTTTATTTTTTTTTGAAATTTCAACCACTACGTGTTCTAAATGAAATATTTGACCCAAAAAAAAAGAGAATATTAACTTGGACAAATTCAAACTCCTAGCCCCACGTGTGTGGTTTAATCCCAAACCAATTCATAATCCGGTTTGTTCCCACAAAAATCGACGAAACGAATAAAATTTAAACCGTACAATTAAAATCAAACACAAAACCGGATCTAAACCGGGTTTAAAACATCTCTGTGTGTATCTCTTTGTCTCCTCCCCCAAATTAAAAAAAAATATCCATTTTCCTCAGCCAGAGGAGAGAGAGAGAGAGAGAGGGAGGGAGCAACTAAAGAAGGCGAGAGGCTCCTTCATCGTCGCCGATACAATCACCGGCGATTCCATCTTCTTCATCCGTACAGATCGGTGTCCTTTTTCTCCGAAGAAAAGATGCCGCCGTCGAACGGAGATCTAGATCGTCAGATCGAGCATCTGATGGAGTGTAAACCATTATCGGAAGCCGATGTGAAGACGCTTTGCGATCAAGCGAGAGCGATCCTTGTGGAGGAGTATAACGTACAGCCCGTCAAGTGTCCTGTCACCGTCTGCGGCGATATTCACGGCCAGTTTTATGACCTTATCGAGCTTTTTCGAATCGGCGGTAACGCCCCTGATACTAACTATCTCTTCATGGGTGACTATGTAGGTCTGTTTCTTCTTCTTCTCCTCTTATCTTCTCTAAGTTTCGATTTTTATTAATGGGTTTCGATTTGATTTTACTTTTAGATCTGTGTTCGTGTTCGATTTTGGAAGATGAATCTTTGTAAAGTAAATCACTTTTTTGTGGGTTCTTGTGAATATTTTATTTTGCAGATCGTGGCTACTATTCAGTAGAAACAGTTTCTCTATTAGTGGCATTGAAAGTTCGATACAGAGATAGGATTACAATCTTGCGAGGGAATCATGAGAGTCGTCAGATTACTCAAGTGTAAAGCTTTTTCCTTCTGTTAATTTTTTGTGATTTCAGAGTCTGACAAAAGTATGATGATCGTGTCTGATGATGCGTGTTTGTGTTTGTGTTTCAGCTATGGTTTTTATGATGAATGCTTGAGGAAGTATGGGAATGCAAATGTCTGGAAGTATTTTACAGATCTTTTTGATTATCTTCCTCTTACCGCCCTTATCGAGAGTCAGGTTTGATATTTTCCATATCAGTTTGGTGTTTCAGATATCTTTTCGATTTACAGCTTTATGACTATATGAATGGTTGTCCATTATAGGTTTTCTGTTTGCATGGGGGGCTTTCACCTTCTCTGGATACGCTTGACAATATCCGAAGCTTGGATCGGATACAGGAGGTATAAAACCCTCTGTCTTCTTCTCTACTAAAGACCTTAATTTGGACTTAGATGGAAGTGTTATGTGTTGTTTCTGGTTCTCTGTCTCTTCTCTCTAAAGAGTTAAAAAAGATTGTAGTTTTATATGTGGAGCTTCTTGGTCATCTCTTTAAACTGTGTATGTGTGTAATCTGTAGGTTCCGCACGAAGGACCAATGTGTGATTTACTATGGTCAGATCCCGATGATCGCTGTGGATGGGGAATATCTCCACGAGGTGCTGGTTATACATTTGGACAGGATATAGCCACTCAATTTAATCACAACAATGGACTAAGTCTCATATCACGAGCGCATCAACTTGTCATGGAAGGTTTTAACTGGTGTCAGGTATGTATGCTCAATGGACTATTAATCAATCTCTCTTTCGTAACCACGCATTGATTCATTGACCTCACTTCTCATTTTTGATAACAGGACAAGAACGTGGTGACGGTGTTTAGTGCACCAAACTATTGCTACCGATGTGGAAACATGGCAGCGATACTAGAGATAGGAGAGAACATGGAGCAGAACTTCCTCCAGTTTGATCCAGCTCCACGACAAGTCGAACCAGATACTACCCGTAAGACCCCTGATTATTTTTTGTAATTCCTTTGTTTCTTCTCTTCCGACCATATATAATTTTTGAAAATTTCGGGTTTTATTGCTTTATGTATCATTGTAGATGTGCCCTTTTCTTCTTCTTCTTTTTTTTCTTCTAAGTGGAGTTTGAATTTCTCTTAAAAAAGAAAGGAAAAAGACATAAATTTTTTGTTGTTGTTTTATGTGATTGCTGAGAAGAAGTTTGTAGGAGAGATGTTTTTCATTTGTTAACTAGTTTTGCTACATAGCTGAACGAGGAAGTCTTCGAGCTTTCATCATTTTTCATTTTCAGTTTCGTTTCTTAACTTTCTTCAAATTTCTACAAAACGAAATTTGTCAATGAGCATAAAGGAGAATGAAACGTTTCTTAGAAAGATTACAACAGAACATAACACATAAACAACGTGAAAACTAAACATTATTAACATGTTTTGAGACAGAATGTGTCTCCCCTTTTGCATCATGTCTAAACTATGAAAATGTAAAATCTCCACAACAATATATAAGCGACGTATCTATATATATAAAAATGTTTATATGTATGCTTTTTAGTGACTAACATTTGGTGATCGAAGTTGTTTTAAATAGCTTTTCTTTCTTATTACTAGATTTTAAGTGTAAAAGACTTTCTTGTATTCATGATGTTCTTTCGAGACCACCTCCTACCTGCATATGCAACCACTCCGGTGATGCTCCTCTGCTGTATTCCCTTGTAGATTGTGACCCGTACTGCATCCCCGGATTCTCAAATAGCTGTTGATCGAACTGAGATTTACACAAACCGATAAACTTTAGAATACGAAATAGTAAGTAACGCTAGAGAAGTGGTCTAAGTATAAGCTTTGTTAACATGTGGTTTTGATGTCGAAAATAATCAACCGCAATATATCTTTCGGGTTTCATTTAGTAGAATGACATAAGAAACAGTAAGTATTTTGCGAAATGGAGACAATGGATCGGAAGAATCGTGACATGTGAGTGAGTATCCATAACAAGCTAACCTCTTTTGGCGGGAAGCCCTCGATTCCATGGTTCATTTTTGAATTGACCGCTTCAAGTTTCATCGATAGAAACTGGAAAGTGGAGGAAGTCTTATGAGGATAAACAATTTTCGGAAAATTATATACAATAACCAACTGAGTAAGGTGTCACCTCAACTTGCCGCTGCAGCGATTGTATATAATTGATTATCTCATCTAGAACAAGTGCTTTTCCGATAACCTGAAATAATAAAGATGCAAGTGTTACTATCACTAGTCGTAATAAAAAGCTTAGACCGAGAGAACAAAGATGGATGAAGAGAGAAACCATGATCACTTGATATATGTACCTTGTTACAACCAGGGACAAGATCTTGCAAGATTTTCATCCGCTCGCTTATTTTTTCTCTTCTGGCCTGTCAACCATGAAACCTCTGTTACCGAATCTGGTCTCTCGATATCAAGTAACTGAAAAGCTTAAACATAGTAGTATTATAAGGAGAGCCATAAGTACTCTTTCAGCTAGACTGTGACTATCTGTGGCCTGTCCTCTTCTTGCTCGCACATGAATATAATCTTTTGGAGGTTCAGGCAACTGCTTGTTTTGATCCAATGTTCCGGCTTCGGCTTTACCATCACACACTTCGTCTACACACCCTGAAGTCTTCTGCTTTTTACTATCACCATCATTCTGCTCCACCACAAGAACAAAAGCCAAAGAAGTGCACTCACATCAGAAATTAGTAGCCTAACAAAACTTTGATTCGATCATGTGAAACTTCGAAGCAAGAGTTTGTGATCTGAACACTCATAAGCACAATAGTTGACCTCGTGGGTGTGTTTCTTTTATAAACATCTTCTTCTCTTTTGTTCAACAAAACTATAGAAGCTTACATATTCAATCTAAATAGTAGCCAGGAACAGTATCTAATACAGCTTCAAAGTGCCATTTACACAACAATTCGAAGTTCGATTTAACTAATGCTAATACACAGGAAAGCTAAATGAAAGTCCAGTTTGAAAATAGATCAAATTCGACATCACAGATCCATCAATTTCAGAAACTGAGAGAAACAAAAATTTCGAACCGGAAAAGCAAACCGTACCGCGTCGCCGCCGGAAACGATCTTATCCTCAGCCGAATCCCGTCGTTTCTTAACACCGGCGACCACCGTCTGCGAGAGAGAGTTACTCATACGAGCCGGATCGATACAGTTGTTTGTGGAGCTAATTAGATTCGAGTGAGCGAACTGATGAACCAAATTATTAGGGCCACCGAACGAAACACCACTCCTCGCCGAAGAATGACCACCGTTGATCGGAAACGGCCAGATCTCAGCTATATTATAAGTTCCAGCGTCGTTCATCATCCCTCCGGGATCCATCACGCAAACTCAAATCCCCTTCGCACAATATATCAAACAACACTCACCAGCGAGTTGACTCAGCGACGACGAAGAAGAAGAGAGAGAGAGATGAAGAAGATAACTTGTAGAGAATGCGATCGATCTCCTTGGAGAGTGGAGTCTGATGCGCACTGTGTTGTTCCTTCTTCTTTCGCGATTTTCTTTTTCTTTATAAGTTTTTTTTTCCTTTCAATTTTACATTTTTAAAAAATTATTATTCGTTTTATTTTTTTAGTCGACAATCCAGACTACAACGGGCCGGACCGGTAGCTCTAACCCTATACCGAGAATTATTATCCTCACAAATAAGGAATACACAANGAATACACAACGAACCGATCCGATAGTTCTTAGTCTTTCATACGGAACTTACTCGCACATACACAAGCCCGAAGATTCGAATCTACGACGTATGGTGAGAAGTCTCCTGCCACTAAAGCCAAAGGAGCTACTCTTATTCGTTTACTTTTTTAACCTCGGGAGTTGCAGGCAAGTCACTTCATTGCGAGGTAAGGTTTTTTTTTTGTGGGGACCACCTAAAAGTTTAATCCTCTGCGTCGCGACTTACGCTAATTACTTTTTTTCTTTCCTTCACTCTATTTTACTATGGGCCTATAATAATAGCCCATTTCGTTCTTTATTTTAATTTTTATTATGACTTTTGGTTTTAGTAAAACACAAAATAAATTAAGGTGTTGATTGTTTTGTAGATTTTATAATAGTTTTCGGTTTAAGTTTTCCAGAATTTCGTTTAATCACTAATCAAGATTTTTGAAAATTATTTTTTAAGATATATTAAGTCTTTTTTCGATAAAGTTTGCAATTCAAGATTTTAAATTATTAGTTTTTCTAAAACTTAAGAAGTCTCTTTTTCTCTTTGTTACGTGAGTTTTTTTCAAATACTAAAATCTAAAGCCTTGATTGTTTTCGTCGTTTTTGCATTGGTTTTTGGTTCTCGATTCTTCAAAAATCATTTCTTTCTCAATGTATTACTTTGAGAAAAATAAATTTTCTAAATTATAAAGAAACTAGATTTTAAAGAGTTTTTTTGTGTGTTTTGTACATAGAATCCAAAAAACATTATCGTTGTTGAAAAACAAAAGTTACACCATAATCAAAAATCAAAATCCAAAATCCAAAACACCATTTTAAAAACTACAAATATCCATTGCTAAATTTTATGGTTTTTTGAAACAGCAAAAAGCAAAAAACCAAAAGAATCAAACCGAAAGCCAAAAGTCAAAAGTCATTTTAAAATCTACAAACGTAAATTATTTTAACACAAAAAGTTTAAATGTTATTTTTTAACTCTTAAAAAAACTATAAATCTTAAGAAATAATATGATTAAAAAATATATAATATGTTGTAGCCTAGCAACATATTTGGTAAAAGAAAAAAAATGAAAGAGGGACATAAGAAGACGCAATAGTAAAGCAAAAAGAAAAGGGAATAGTGATGAAGAAGGCTTTAAGTAATGAGAAAGACTTATGGAAGAGGAATAGAACTTTGTGCCAAACACTTCACTCTCTTGTGTTACCATTTTTGTTAGTCTTATGACTAATGATCGTTAGGCACCTCGCTCTCACCTTTAAAGCTTTCTGTTTCACTTTCCTCTTTCTCACTTACCATAGATAGAGATTGAGATTGAGAGATAGAGATAGATAGTTAGAGAGAGAGAGAGATGAGAGAGAGAGAGAGTCAATCATTGTATGACACGTGTAACGTTTAAATTCCCGACAACTAATGTGAAGCAAGCACCACGGAATCATCGATGTACGATGTTCGGCCTAACTCTCTTTTTTTTCGTAAAAATAAAATGTAAAGGAAGTTATATAACGTTTTTAAAAGCATATAAATATGGTTTATACATATAATAACGAGGATAATGTTTTCTTATTTAAATATGTTGAGTGATTACAAAGCTAAATTATGCACATGAAAACAAAATTAATTATTATCTCGAATCTCTTCCTCTTTTCAAAAAAGTGTCATTCTAACATTTTGTACACGTATTAACAAAATGGTTAGAAAGTGTTTCATATCTTTCATTAATACTTTAAAAAAATATCCAGTTAATACATTAAAACAGTGAAACTAAAACCAAAATTTTGCTTATAAAACTTCAAAAACGACATTTTTTAATATATATATATATATAAGTGAACTACAATTTAAATGACCAAAAAACTTAGTTTCAATAAATTTTATTTTTTAATATATATATATATATATATATATATATATATAAGTGAACTACAATTTAAATGACCAAAAAACTTAATTTCAATAAATTTTATTTTTTATTTCGTTTTAAACAACCTCAATTATAGAAGAGAGATCACGTCAGATCATTTATTTGTAGTTACAACAAAAATTCAAATACGTAGAGGAGAATTAATTAGGCACGTTGAAAATATGTAAGTTATTGGGAAATGAGCTGCTAAGTGTTAACGTCACGATCGTAGTAGTACGAGAGCAATATTCCTCGTGTTCATTTCGTGTGAACGATATAGTGTTCTCATTTCTATGTCTACTACATAATATCTAGGAAAATATTGATTGCTTTTTAACAAAAAAAAAAATGTTTGACATAATATTATATTGTATTTTCACTAAAAAATACTTCGTCCGTTTTTCAAAAAGTGCGTTTTGAGGTTTTAATTTTGTTTCACAAAAAGTGTCGTTTTACATTTTCGATGCAAATTTATAAGGGAAATTCTAGGTTTAACCTCGCTGTTTTAATATATTAATTGGAGAGATAATTATTTTTAAAGTATTAATGAAAGGTATGTAGGATTTTTTAAAAAAAATTTTAATATGCGTGAAAATGTTAGAATGACACTTTTTGCGAAACAGAGAGAGTAAGATTTTTTATCGAAAAGAACAAATATGTTTTTTGTTATTTTATTTCTTTTTGAGTTTTTTGGTTATAACTTATAAGTGGTTAATGTAGTTACCGAATATTCAACAATAACTTGAAATTTTGTGTAGGAAAGGTTTGCTGAAACTTAATTAACTACAAGAAGCTACTCAAAGAAGTTTTTGTCTAGTTGAATGATTAGGAATCGTGTTTTTTGGAATCGTTGGAGTTTCAATGTTTTTTTTTTATATTTTAGTGTTGTTTAATTTTTTATTAATCCGTCAAAAACAAAAAAAACCGATAATAAATTTTAACATTTTATCAAAAATATATTCAAACTTTTTATGATAAATATTGTTGGACCATACTGCATGTAGTAAGTAAGTCGCAGACACGGAGCAACAAAACAATATCAAAAGCCTTAAAGCCCATTCTGATTAGGCCCATATAGAACAAAGTAATTTCTATAACATTTTATTGCTTTGAGAATTCAGACGACCTTATTTTCCATTTCCTTGTTGACATTTTTCTCAACATAATCATAAAACATATTTTATTTCTCACGGTTAAAATTATAAAAATACGAGGTTAAACCAAAATTGAGTTGCTCAAGTTTGTCAAAATTCAAGTCTATAGCTTCAATAAATGACCAAAGAAAGTGCTACGTTTGCATGCATGTATGAGGAAAGATTATAGACATTATGACTTACCGATATCAATTTATCGAGTATTAATTTATAACCTTAAGCTTGTTGAACTTATCACGAATAGTTCGACATGTTTATTAGACGTTAAATTTAGCCAATAAATTTATAAGAGACTCGTGAATTAGTCGAATGTAGCTTTTCTATTCTCTATCGTTGGCTGTGGAAATTATTGACATTACATCAGTCAGCAAAGGCTTCATGAAAGTTTGTTTGGTGGTGGAGACTTGGTCGTACAAACGACGTGAACGTGAGTTTCCTAATTTCACACGCAATGAGTTAGGCATAGACAAAGAAGAATATATCTTTTACATTTTCTTAGAGATTACTTAAAATTAATTACTCATTGGTTGTGAATAGTTCAAAATTTCTATGTTTAGGCGATAAAGATAGGGTGAAGCAAAGGTTTTTACATGTTTAATTGGGTGGTGCTCCAAGTCGGCCCTTGCCCATGTCGTACTAAACCTTTGTTTTAAACTCGTGAATTAGTATGTCTAGGCTAATTAGCCTCTAAATCGAGGAAAAAAAATTATATATAGAATTTGATCTCCAGTATTCAGGGTCGGCCCTGAGATTCGAGCGGCTATAAAATTATACATTGTTGGAGGCCAAATTCTATATGTAATTTTTTTTTCTCGGTTTGGGGGTCAGTCGTACTATATATATTAATTTGAAAAAGTTTGGAGGCTTGAAACAAATGTTTCGTACGACATGGTCCAGGACCGGCTCTGCCAGTACTGTATAAGTTTATAACCCTTCAAATCTTAGGGTCAGTCTTGATAGTGCTTATAGATTAACTATGATTGTTTGTTATTAAAATGTTTATCCAAAAAAGATTACTACTGTTTCTAGACGTTTTCTTTTCCTTGCTAACGCATTTGATTTCCAAATGCAAGTTATAAAAGGCTAATAAAAAAAAACATTACGTATCCTATCACTTTACTAACTTGAGAGTGAGGTTGGTGAAATTGGTGGGTTCTTGTTGGGAAAGTTGTTAAGTTTCCACTATTTTAATTTAATGCTCCATGTCTTTTCTTCCAAAGTTCCAATTATCAAAAGTTCAAAACACATTTTTCTTTATTTATAAGTATTCTTTAACTATTCTTTAACAATCTCTGAGCTCATATTACACGTTTCTAAAGTTTGGAGTCATTTACTCAAATTACGGTCAGCAGCTGCCGTATGAACTATGAAAAGGGAGTCATTTACACTTGGAATAAATTATTCAACAAAAATATAAGAAAGTCTTTAACACATTTTTTTTTGATAACTCGGATGTCCCGGTCTCCACCGAGGTGGGTCTAAACTAGCCAGCCGGGGTCCTAGGTTATGTCCTTTTTGGATACACGGTACTATGGACAATCTTTTGCACCGTCGGTCGCAGGGCGCTGAAGGCGCATGTGAAAATCCCAGGGATGTCCAGAGACAACGTGCTGTAGTTCCGTCTGGCAAGGTTCGGACTCGCAATATATCGCCAGGAAAGAACCCGCTCTTACCAGTAGACCACATTGGTCCGGACGTCTTTAACACATTTGCAGTGTACATAACTTTTATCCAAAACATAAAGAGCAATGGTTAAATAAAAAAAACCACGATATAATAAGTAGTTACGCTAGATTCAACTTATAGTAAACCGTTTGAATAGTTTTAAGGCTTTTCCCAATGGTTCTCGTTGTCTTTGTACGACTAAGGCTGATCATGGAATTTGTAGGATTATAAATTTTTACGGTATTAGAGGTATAATTTTTTATGTATAGTTTTTTTGTTTGGAAACCCTAGACATATGTATATTAACTCAAATTAATTTGAGAACCAAGACGAATGATACATACCTTAGGACCGATTCTATATAAGACTATAATGCTCGAGAGTGACACATTGTCGTTTTGCATCATTATTTACTCGTGACTTATCTCATGTAGAAAATATCTTTTAATGTTTATGAGCATATTATACATATTTATACACATATGATAAAAATATGTAACGTCGTAACACAAGTTAATACCTATACCATCTTAAGAAATCATTTTATAAAGTTATAATTGTGAGAAATTATTGAGAGGATTTGATTTTTGTTTGTTTCTAAATAAAATCCAAAGGATAGTGCAAGTGTCCAAGGCCGTGTGTGGGAACATGAAAGCGTGAGTTCTGAACAAATCGAAATGACAACGAGATTTTGCCAAGAAACAACAACCACACGTGTGTTTGTTCTTCATCATCATATGTTCACAAAGCATAATAAATCTACTTTTTACTTTTGTTTTGTTTTAATCATTCACAACACAAGAATCCAATAACATATAGAATTATTGGTGGACAAAAACGAATATAGTCGATAGAAAATATAAAGAATATGTTTCAGTCGACATAAAAAAAGATAAAATGGACATACCGTGTGTTCTAAATTGTATGGTTGTTATAAAAATGAAGAAATATATGGTGGAAAGTGTGGAATTTTTTTTTTCTATCTAAAAGAATTTTATCAGCAGTCCAAACGCGAAACATATACAAGTTCAACACATAAAGCCGATCTAAACCTGTTCGGAACCAAGAGCCAACAAACTTATAAAAATGCCTTCGGAATCATAACACGGATAGAAACATACTACAAAAACATAAATAAGAAAGTAAATGATATATAGAAGAAGAACAAAACAAGATTTTATAAAGATAATAACCAACAAAGACGAAAATGGATTTAATTGAAAAAAAGTTGAGTTGAACAACAAAAACCGAAATTATTGGGATAAAATACGGACGAAATTTATTATATTGTTCTCTAAACTAGTGGAGCCACTAGTATACCACGAATGATTACATTTTTTTATTAATTATTTTGCTAGTTGCTCTCCATATATAACGTGTATATATATATATTGGAGAAAATACGTAGAAGAAAAAAATGGTGAGATGTGATGGAGTGAGGGTCCATGAAGACGAGATCATTGTAACTTGTGAGATTGTCAAGAGTCAAATGAAAATATCTTGTAAATTTCTTGACATTATAACCTCTAAATTCAAACTTTTATATAACTCAAAATTCAACATTTTATTCTCTTCATATTTCTATTTAAATATTATTTGTACTTCCTCTTCTAAATATTTTGGTTTAAATAATTAGTGCATATATGACCTACCATTTCTCTTGCGCAGCTAATTTCTTTTCATTGTCACATCAAAAACCTAACTTATTTACTATTTTTTTAGTTGGTAAGATTTCAACAAATAAGGTATGGGATTTTATTTTTCTTTAATTTGCAAGATAAAAAATCTTGTTTCCTTTTCCTCTTTTTTGTGTGGTTTTTATAAGTTTTTGAGATTTGTTAAAAGTATAACAAAAATCTTTATCCATCAAAATAAAAGCTGGAAATGACTAAATTTACAAACTTCATCCCTAAAATGCTAGATATAATTTCTATTACTGCAATATTTCATTATACTTTCTAAATATCGAAAGATAAAAGTAGTTAAAATTATGGGTGAGCATTCGGGTATCCGGGTCGGGTTTGAGTCGGTTCTTTCGGTTCATAAATTTTGATATCTATTCGAGTATTTGTCAAATTTCGGTTCGGTTCGGTTCTAGTCGGGTTCGGGTCGGTTTCGATTCTTGAAACTGGAACCGAAAAAGAACCGAAATTTTTTCGGTTCGAAATCGGGTTCGGGTATTTTCGGGTCTTTCGGGTATTTTTGGATATTTTTGTGCATTTTGACAAAATTTTAATTTTTTTGGATATTTTTCATGTATTTCAGGTACTTATGAGTTTTTCGGCTACTTTCGGGTCTTTTTGGGTATCTTTGGGTACTAATATTCCGGCTATTTTTTTGTATATTTCGGGTATTTTTGGTTATCCGATCTAAAAAATCCCAAAATATCTGAAATACATTAGGATACTAATTTATATTTCGGGTATTTTCGGGTACCCGAAAAACTTCAGTTCGGTTCGGTTCGGTTCGGTTCGGTTCCGATTCTTTTATTTCTCAAAAATTGATACCCATTCGAGTATTTGTCAAATTTCGGTTCGATTCTTTCAGTTCCGGTTCTGGTTTTTTAGGTCGGTTCTTCGGATCCGGAAAATATGTCCAGCCCTAGCTAAAATAGTTATAACTATACATAACAATAATTATAATTAGTTATGAATGGCGCCAAACTCGAAATGATCATAAGTAACAATTGTATGATTGGACCAAGTCATTGCCAACTAAACCAGATTCGATTTTGAGAAGTCGGTTTACTTCAATGGTTCAAATTAAAAGAGAGCAAAAAAATAAATTAAAAGGCAATTAACAATAATTGATTGGAAGAGATAAAACCCTTTTATTAATTACTACTACTTTCTCTTTGATATTTTTCTTTATTATATTTGACTTTTCCGAATCTCCAAAAATCTAACTACTAATTTTTTAATATTTAAACCATTTTTTATTGCGTACTAATAATAAAACCTCTGTTTTTTTTTTGTTTCTTCGTTAAAGAAAACAAAAAAACTTGTTTTCTTCATCAAATGATTTGTCTCATTTCGTGAAATCACCTTCAACAAAAGTGCCTTTCTCAATCTAAATTTGTGGGTTTCTTCGTTTTTAGTGGATTCGATTATGACAGATTCTATTACAAGAAATTGATCAGAGAGAAACAGAGAAGGAGAGAGAGAGAGACAGAGACGCAGCTCTCTAGATAACTTCTGGGTTTTTCTTTTCCTCGAGAAATTGTTCATGGAAGATTGTAGCTAAAATCGAATCGAGAGAGAGAGAGAGAGATGGGAGGGTGTGTGTCGACGCCTAAGAGCTGTGTGGGATCGAAGATGAGAAGTAAACGAAAGAAGAGTCGTAAAAGACGAAAGCTTCAACGTAAGAGAGCTGTTTCTTCTCGTTTCTCTGATGGATCTTTCGACAACAATCTCGATCATCATCATCATCCTCGTAACTTCCCTAATCCCAACAGTTTCAGAGGTTTCAAAAATTTCTTAGCTTTTGTTCAAATCTGATCTAGATTTTTGCGTTTGTTGGGTAGATTCGTTTGATTATTGTTTACTCAAAAAGGTTTAATCTTTTGTGTTGCGATGATTGATTGAATCGTTGGGTTTCTTTAATTTTTCATTAATTGTTGAAATTTAGAATCTTAAATGTTTCGGATTAGATTCTGATTTTAGAGTTCTTTAAAAAAGTTTTAAACTTTTCACTGCGAAGAAGCTGATCCAATGGTTTCTGAACAGCAAATGGAGAAGAAGCTTGGTTTGAATCCAATGTCGCATTTGAAACAGATTGTGATGATGAATTTCACAGTGTTCATGAAGGTAAAGTTATTATATTCTCTAACACTAAGTTCATCAGCTTGGTAGGAGCATTGCATTTTCCTCTGTTTATCGGTTTAAATTTCTCGGCTTTTCGTTGTTTTTTCGTTTTCAGATGCATTGTCTTTAAACGGAAGTGAGCGTGTATCAGTCTCGAGTACTACAACTACATCATCAACAGGAGACTCGGACTCAAACGAAGCGATGTCACAAACAAATTCGAACGGTGAATTGAACGATGCAAAGCAGCCTGATTTCGTAGATTCATCTGCAGATGAAGGACTCTTGGAGAATTGCAGGGTTGTGCCGAGTAACTGTTTGCCTTGTTTGAATCCAATAGCTGTTGTTCCTTCTCCTGAGAAAAGAAGGTCTCTTAGCTCTAGCCCTCCCAGTTCGAGGAAGAAAGCTTCTCTTAGACAGTCTTATAAATGGAGAGAAGGACATGCTTCAGGGGCCTTGTGTAAGCGAAAGAAAATATCGCATTTGATTCATTTGATTAGAGGGGTTAACCTCAAATTCAAGAACTCATGTGTTTTCTCGAAAATCGTTTCAGTTTATTCGAAGTTGCTGTTGAAGAGACCAATAGCAGGTTCTCAGGTTCCCTTCTGTCCCGTTGAAAAGAAAATGCTCGATTGTTGGTCGACTATTGATCCAAATAGCTTTCGGGTTCGTGGCAAAACTTATTTCAGGTAAACCATTGGAGAGACCTTACCGATTTTCCTTATGATTATACTAATTTAACCGTCTTAACAAGAAGCTATATTTTGTTTTTTGGTAAAGGGAAAAGAAGAAAGAGTTTGCACCTAGCCATGCTGCGTATAATCCTTTTGGTGTCGATGTTTTCTTATCAGAACGTAAAATATGCCATGTTGCACAATACGTCAAACTTCCCGTTACTGCTACATCCACAGAACTCCCATCTATCCTTGTTGTTAATGTTCAGGTAATGTTCTAGTTTAGTTCTGCTGATAGTCGGTTTCTTCGCTGGAATTTTCCGTGATTGTTTCTCTTGGTTTATTGTGGGAATAGATTCCGTTGTATCCAACTGCAATCTTCCAAGGTGAAACTGATGGAGAAGGAATGAATATTGTTTTGTACTTCAAACTTTCAGAGAATTATTCAAAGGAACTCCCACTCCATTTTCAAGAAAGCATTCGGGTAAATTAAAAGCTGGAGATGGTTGTTTTATTCTCTTTGTATTGAGTCCATATTTATTATTTGGGCTATTGGAACATGCAGAGATTGATAGATGATGAGGTTGAGAAAGTTAAAGGCTTCCCAATGGGTACAACCACGCCTTTCAGAGAACGGCTTAAGATATTGGGACGTGTTGCAAACGTAGATGATCTCCATTTGAATGGTCCAGAGAAAAAACTGATGCAGGCTTATAACGAGAAACCTGTCCTTTCGCGTCCGCAGCACGAATTCTACTCGGTGAGACACAAACTCTTTAATTTGCCCCCTTGATTAAGAAAATGCCTAGTAACAAACTTAATCTAACTCTTTTGTAGGGCGAAAATTACTTTGAGATTGATATCGATATGCATAGATTCAGTTATATAT